>LPNX011103512.1:1013125-1030352 GCA_001517045.1 Pseudotsuga menziesii
CTAACCAGAAGTTTTTCATCCTGAGTGAAATACAGAAATGGGGGAGATGTTTAATGCCCCATCCACCCTGGGAGATAGGGCGAGCCAGAGATAGCCAGTCTATCAAATGGAACTTCTTTTTTTTATCATTTGACCCCCAAAGAAAAGAGTAAATGAGTGATCTGAGCTTGTTTAATATGGATGAAGGAATAGGAAAAAGGGAACACCAGTAAACCGGCAGGCTTGTAAGAACAGATCGTACCAGTACTAAACGACCACCCAAAGATAGTAACCGATTAGTCCAATGGCTGATACTTTTTTCGAATTTATTGATAAGCCAAACCCAGTCTTTAGAAAGATAGCCCGAGGGCTTCAAATGGAAACCAAGGTATGTGAAACCAAGATTGAGGTGAGAGAATCGGTATGGTAAGATACCCGAAATTCTGCCAATCAGTGTTGCATCCAAATCATTATGAAGGAAACAGGATTTATTCACATTGATATTCATACCTGATGCATCACAAAAGGTTTCAAGGATGACCTTAAATGCAATCCAATCCTCATAAGTACCCATGCCAAATAAGATCACATCATCTACAAAGAGTAGATGAGTGATAGAGAGATGATGGGAGATTTTGATTCCTTTTATAACTCCATTACGCTTGGCATCCTCGATCAGCAAGCTAAGACCCTCAATGACCAAGATAAAGAGTAAGGGAGATAAGGGACAACCCTGTCGAATGCCCCGGGTAGCGGTGAAAAAAGTAGATGGCGAGCCATTGACAAGGACAGCATAGTTGACAGAGGTGATACATCCCATAATCCAGTTTACACCCACCAGAGGAATACCAATCTGAATGAGAATCAGCCGAATAAATGTCCAGTTCACTCTATCAAATGCCTTAGTCAGGTCAAGTTTAAGGATCAGGGTAGACTGCTTCTTTAATTTAACAAAGTGGAGAACTTCTTGTGTGATGGCAACAGGCTCGTGAATCAGCCTATTCTTGAGAAAGCCAAATTGATGAGGAGAGATAGATGAGTCCAAGAAGGGCTTGAGTCTAGTAGCAGCCACTTTAGCAATCAACTTGTAACACAGATTGCAAAGGGAGATGGGCCGAAAGTCTCCAAAACTAGAAGGATTGTCAATCTTAGGGATGAGAGCAATGAAAGTAGAGTTTATAGCAGGTGCAAATTTACCCAGAATACGAGAGGCTTCCACCAACTTAACCAGGGATGGGCCCAATAGTTCAAAGAAATGCAAAAAAAACTCCACCGTCCATCCATCCGGTCCAGGAGCTTTGTCCTTTTTGAAAGACTTTAGAGCCTCCTCAATTTCAGAAAGGGCAGCAGGGCAGGTAAAGGATAAACGATCATGCTCAGATAGATAAGAGGGGAAGCGACGGATGACTTTCAGTTGTGCCGGGAGAGAAGTAAGACCATCATCAGCAAAAATAACTTTAAAATGGCGAACCCCAAGGTCTTTTATGTCCTGATCAACAGATAAAAGAGTACCTGATTCATCCTTTATGCTCCAAATTGCATTTTGATTTTTCCTAGCTGTGGCAATAGCATGGAAGAATTTAGTATTAGCATCACCCAAACAGGCCCAGGTAACACGAGTTTGAAGTCTAGCAGAGGACAATTCATGGTTTAATATCCGGTGATGTTCTGCTTTAAGATCATTTAACCTGTGCTGAAGATCTAGAGACAAGATAGAAGAGCGAGACGAGGAGAGTAAGTCATTAATCTGCTGAAACACAAGGACTGATTTTTCCTTCATTTTTTTTGTCTCCTCCCTAGTCCAGACCCTGACTTTATCCTTTAAGTTTCTCAGCTGTGATGAGAAAACTGGCATAAATTCCATGGAGGGCTCCGGCAAAGAATTGGACCAAGAATCACGAATCAAGGAATCAAATTGCTCATTCCCCAGCCAGGAATGGTTAAATTTAAAAGGATAATGGCATGGGCCCTGAGTATCATCCCACTCAAGTATAATGGGGAAGTGATCTGAAATGCCACATCTGTGAGCCCATACCCGATGACGAGGCAAGCAGGAAACAAGATGATCAGATAGTAAGAACCGGTCCAATCTTTTATGTTTAGTTATGATGTAGTGATGCATTACTTTCATGCAGACGAATGGAGTGGAAGATAGGTGAAGACTCGCGCGTGAGGGAGAGAGGCACCAACCTCATGTGGTTGGTGTGATTTGGAAAGGTGGCACTTTCCCATCGGAAATCAATTCAATCACGTGTTTGGAGTGCCTCTCAACTTAGTTCAACTAGACTCTTTCTTCCAGTGTAGGTAGCCCACCCTGGGGTTGGGTTTTGCTATAAAAGCGAGCCCTTCTTCCTCATTTTAGGGGGAAGCAAATAACCTATGCTCATGTTGTATTGTCCATTGTTATATATTCATAAAAATCGAAGGATTTGGAGGCTCAAGATCTTGTGGCAAGTTGTGCATGTGATATTTTATGTATGAGGTAATATTGTTCATTTATTTTGCTTTGCATAGATCAATAAGCTAGCTTAGAGGGCTCTTTGTAGCACATATGATAGGCATTTGAGGCTTTTAATATACCTATTTACTTCCTTGCTATTAGATATCTACGAGTTTGTGCTTTATTCAACTATATTTCATGATCTTTTGGTTTTCTAACTGTGGGGTGTACCAGATCTAATGTGTTTTGTGCAAGCTTAATCAATGTTTGGTTGCCTTTCCCGAGCTAAAGGTTGAGCTAAGTTGCATTGTCCTTTGCTTTGGATTGTTGGTTGAATGAAAGCATAACATTCTTTGTTATCTATAGTCAAATCTCCAAGCTTTCTAAAAAAATTCAAAGCTTGA
This sequence comes from Pseudotsuga menziesii, assembly GCA_001517045.1. Lineage (NCBI taxonomy): Eukaryota > Viridiplantae > Streptophyta > Pinopsida > Pinales > Pinaceae > Pseudotsuga > Pseudotsuga menziesii. The sequence goes on from LPNX011103512.1 coordinate 1,015,949, forward strand.
GCAATTGTTTCCCTTCTTTCTACAAAAAATTACAATATTTTCCTCTCAGTTGCGTTTTATTGCAAGTTAAATCAGATCTAACAAGTTTATCTTTCAATGTTGCTTGCATTAGTTTAGATCTTAAATCTTCAAGTTTCATCTTTTGGCTTGGATCTAAAAATAAATTGTTTTAGTACTTAGAAGTTTCAATCATTTCCATTATGCGCAAGTACTAAAGTAGTGTAAATATTGGACTAATCCACTAATCTTCCATATTTAGTTTGTTGTTTTGTATGTTTATTTGGCAGGAAGGAGGATGATTAGAAGTCCCTTTCAAGCCTTGAACCATTCGAAAAGACTCTTCCAACCCCCCATCCTTTTTTCCCCTTTCTTCATTACCCTTCTCTCAAAAAACTTGTAAACATTTTTGCTCATATTTTCAAAGGGCAAAAAACTTTCCCAAAATAAAAGATTGTAATACAAGTTAATAAAAAACAAGTGGGATTACGACTCCCACAGCCCTCCTTCCCCAATTTGTGGGAGGCCTGTATCTGGCCATTTATTTACTTTATACCCCCACAGTATTAAAGTAGTTTCATTTTTTCCTTTTTTTGTTTGTTTGTTTTCGGTAAGTAAAATATATCAATCACAGTTCTTTAGAGTTTCATCTTTTCTTTCTCACAACATTGAATACTTACCCAGACTCGCTTTCCTGAATACGACTTCCAGGCCGAAAAGATATTCTTGGCTGTAGTAATTAGAAAAACTCATCTTTTTTGCATGTTTACTTTATTTTTCTCTAACTATCTTGCAACACAAGCACACAAACCGTCCTTGAAGGGTTGTATAGATTAGTGCATTCGTCACTCACTAAATCAGAACAAACATTTTCCTCTACCTTGTATGCTCTACCCATCGCGGCTTAGTCTGACACTTGGAGATGTCAAAAGCGGTATTGTGCACTCATTAATCACTCACATCTAATTAATCAATTTACATAAATAAAATTTACAACCCTCAAACATTACAGAAAATCCGACGTAACGAACCTGAGAAACAGTGGGCAAATTCTTCAAGGAAAGCGGGAACAACTAGAAAGTCACTGTGGGGTCCCAATATGTTACATCCTTGTTGGTGTAGTATTGAACAGCCCCCCACGACTCCATCTAACCCACATTTCCCTGTGCAGTGCCACATTTCTCAAAATCCGGACTTATTCCCAGTACCTCGCGGTATATCAGAAATCTTATTTCCCCTTAACTCATTTATCATTGAATAAGATTAAAATTGACCAAGTAGACTATAAAACATTTCTCATTTTCAGCAGCACTTAATTTACTTTGACTCCATTTTGGCACTAGTTTATATTGTATCAATCTTGTATTCTACTTCATTCAAATCTATTATTAATGTCAATTTATGTTGTTGAATTATTTAATTTTTTTTGCAGTACTTGAATTAAATATTATTTAATTCTAAAACAACTCCGAACAACAATTTCATCCATAACTAATAAACTTCAAGAGCCTTAGAAACTCTTTCGTAAGGACTACCCCCCTTGGCTACTACGTTGGGAGTGGCCAAAACGGAGGAGTCAGGAGCAGGTGACAGCACCTAACTCGAGACTTGCCCCCAAGGACACACCAAGCAGCTGGAATATTCATGTTGTGTTCCCCCCTAGGTATGTGTAAGGAAGCAACACTACTAAGGCCTAACCAACAAGACGACTACCCCAATTGTGGAGGCGAGTGAAAAACTAAGAAATTATTAGCCATTTGTTCAACAACCAATAATTATCGAGAGAAAAAACACTATGGGCTAGACGGTTTGATGCCTGTCTAGGAAGCCAAGCCTTTTATAAAAATGGACCATGCTAGCACATTTTTTACAATTTCTCCAAAGGGGTGTGAACATGTGTTACAAAAAATTTTGAACACTCTCTGAAAAAGCCTGGCAGACTTCTGAACTCTGAAGAATGAACAAGTATACTTGTTCCACTTCGTCTGCTCGCTTGAAAATTCCACCAAGTACAACTTAGGTGGTACCAAACACCAAAAGACTTTCAACTATCACATGGATGAACAATATATTAGCACAACCACTTAATTTGTGGTAGATGAACACTGATAGGTCACAAGTTAATTGCCATGAACTACTCGTTATCTATGCCCCAACTACTAGTTATCACATGTAAACTTAAATATTTTTGACATATATATTCTTTTATAATTGTTTATTTCGAATTTGGAACGACCATAAAATAAATATTGACAGTACAATTGTCTCATCTTCCTACAATCTAGGAAGAGGACCCTTCCTCATCCACCCCAAGTTGTAAAATATAAACATTTACAAAAATATTAAAATAATATAATCCTTAAATCAAGATATTGTTTAATTTTACTCTTGTAATCTATGAATCTATATATATAAGGTAAAACGCAATCCATGAGGGTACACATAGCATAAAAAAGAGTAAGCTAAACCCTACACGATTTGCACTCGGATTTAAGTGGTTTTTTTGGCGAAAATCCAGCCAAAATCGTTCAAATCGTTGTTTTGGGTTGCTGGAATTGCATAATCGAGGTGCCCCATGGGTAACCGAGGTCATTGAATCCATTCCTACAGTCAAAATTGCAATTCCAGTGATTTACCTATTGCTGGATTCTGGCGAAAACCGCCGGAGAAAGTGCAAATCGTCTAGAGTTTAGATCACTCCACATAAAAATAAAGAATAATAAAAGTCCATAGTGAGAAATGCAAACAGCAATCAACACAAGATAAGATCAGCCTAAGATAAGATAAGATAAGGAATGGCACTTTGTCATGGAATGTGCAGCCTACGAAGATATCTGCATTCAGTATGAAAACAGTTTAAAGGTTGAAATCATGCATTGTCTATTTGATGAGGATAAGATCAACCAGATTGCTAGCCCTCTAGTCAAGATCTATAGCAAAAGATCCGATATTGACAAGTGTACAAAGATGAGTTTGTTCTCTTGGTCCCTTAGGCTGTTCAGCCTCGTGGACATCATTAAAATCATTCATTCATTCAACATGGGCCAACTGGCCAAAACAAATGGGAAGATTGTGCTGCAATACGAACCAAACCCTTTTCGGGATAAATCTATAAAATTTGTGAATTATGTTAGACAATATCCACAATGTTTAACAAGGCTTGGTGAAGGACTCGAAGGGATTGTCCAATAAAATTGTTAACAGAAGTTTGTAAAAAGGAAACGGAGTTATATATTATATTATTTTAATTTATATTGTTCAAAGTGGACCTGAAAGAGATCAAACAGATATCTTAAGCTTTGTGCAAACTACAATTAAATTTTCACTATCGAAATTGAACTCAGTACATGCCACTGTGAGCATAATTTGCAAATGTTTTAATTAACCATTTCTAGTACAAATATATTTTGAAAGAGTATTGAATCCATATAAGAAAAAACAGGTTTCATTTATTGATGATTAAAAGAATATATCATTAACTTCAGTTCAACGTCAAGCCAATCGATTTAAAGGGATTCGGTTCCAAGTAAATTTTGCTCCATTGTATGTCTTCTCAAAAAATAGCTCCATTGCATGTCTTCTCAAATACGATTCAATGGGAAGTTAAAAGGATTATGTTCGTATGGTTACTTAGGAAGGCAAATTCCAAATTTTAAGGGCTTCTGTTACAAGTAATTTGACTCCATTATCTGTCTTCTCAAAAAAGTATATTTGACTGCATTGCATGTCTTCTCAAAAAGGATTTAATAGGAAGTTAAAAGGATTATGTTCCTATAGGTTACTTAGGAAAGGAAAATTCCAAACATGGTTGAAGCAGACCAGACATAACAATACTTCTAAAACACAATCTAGTTCAGAGGTTGATTTCCTGGCTTAATTGCAATTTTAACCTGCAAATTCAAAGCCACAAAAGAACCTAAAAAACAACAGACGTGCATTGGGAAGAAAGAATGCCTGTTAAAAGTCATACAAAGATTTACATTAATAGACAAAAAGGTGCCATGACAGGCAAGGGGCAAAATAAACTTACAATTGTATTTAGAAATTTAAATGCAATACAAAACCCTTTCTTTGTAAGTGTACCTTGGTATTGTCATTTATATATACTTAAAATTTTGTATGAGGCATTGACCTGCAATTTAGAACAGATTTCTCAAGCTTTTTGATGTATGGAAAAGAATTTCATGGAATACAATTACTACCCATTCAATGCTAGCTTGGAAACAAATATATAGTAGAAAAACAATTAAGCTGAAGTACTTTACAAAATCTTTCATTCAGATCATTTGTCTTAATTTCTCAAGGAACAACTCAAAAAGATGATAACAATCACATCAGATTTATGTTTTCTGCAAACAAACAAAAGATGGATCTGATGTTTTGATTAAATTAGCTTATAGTTACATGCTTTCGAAATTGAAGATAATATATTAATGCGATGGTGTGACACCAGTTTTCATATTTACCCTCAATAAGTTGATATATGGAAATGTTGAAGATTCAGGCTTTCTGCCAAAAGATATGGAAGTAGTTGTTTTAAGATGCTTCTACAACATTAACCAGTAAAATATATTTATGCAATCTGTATTTCAATAAAACATAGATGTGTTTGGCATATTCTCAGAGTTCATAAACGATTAGGATAGCAGCCAAAACAACATTGCCAAGGATAACCAACACAGAGAGACAGAGAGACGAGGAAATTTATATAAGTTTACTAATCAAGATGACAAGAAATCTGAAGATAGTTGCAGATGACATGTAAACTTGGAGGCCAGTCATTGGAACCTAACTATTTGCTATATCATCAAGAAGTCCTTACTATGTGTATAGCAAAGTTACTAGCATATTTGTGTCCAGATTATCATTTTTGATATCAGGTATTTTGATATTCACATTGGACAATGTAAATTTTCTATGATAAATATCAAATGGAGCCTGTTTCTACTTGTAGAGTCGCAAACATTTTAAATGTTTTAATTATTTTGACATATATACTAAAACAATCCTTAAAAATATTATAAACGTTACTTATGTGAAACCTGAAAATCTATTTCCCATACTGTACCCATTTCATGTTCCATTTTACTTTTCTTGTTTCTGATAACATAGATAGAATACACTATCAGTCTTTCGATGCCATCTATGCTGTCCACTTTGGTATCAGACAGACCTTCAAGTTGTACCTTTACTTACAAGTACAGTAACCAGGGAATGCAGATCGAGAAGCTGAACATATATGTTTAGCTACATATTTTCAAAATATCAAGTGATTCTGTCCCAAAAAGGTGACTCAACCCAAAAAGGTGACTCAAGATAAGACTTTTAGACAAATTTGGTTAAATTGTGTAAAGAATTTAAATAACTGCTGGTGGCTGGAATCTTCTGAAACAAATCGCTTGCAGAAGATAAACTACTGGCAGCAGGAATATTTATTCCACTGGGCTCAGAGCTATAAAATGGCAATCTAGAGAAGATTTATCAGACAATACACATGAGCAACCCACTTCTCAAAGAAGTGGACATCAAACCGTGATAGGTTTCATCAGACTGCTTATAATCAATCCATAGGTGTCATGTCCATAGGATAACTTCCCAGAACCCGCATAAATGTCGCAAATTCCTGTAAACAAACAGAAAGGCCTCAGTTACCAATTACAGCTGATATTTCCATTGCTTTGGTGAAATTTTGACAATAATATAATTCACCCACTTCAAGCCAATTCATACAGTTGGACCACTCTTATTGAAAAATATTGCTTCGTTACCTCAGTTTACTTGTTGGTACACTTGGACCAAACATAAATATCAGATAAGTAACAAAAATTGAAAAAAATATGCATGAATATATACATACAATCTCTGCACGGTCTGTCTATTGTCAATCAGGCTCCCTAAGATAGGCTTACACATCATAAAAATCAGAAATACAAATGATAGCACATGAAGAAAAAAAGTTGAGGATGCCCTGTTAAACAAATGAACACACCCGTCATAGGATGCTATAGTACTGTGATAACATGAAAAATCTTCTACATGGGGCATGTTATTCATGTCTGTTCACTTGAAAAATTCATGAACTACTAAACTCGCATGTTCTGGTGAAAAAGGCTGATATTCAAGTCATGTGTTGTTCTGAACTCCTAAACACATTGCATTGGAAATAATGAAATATGAATCACCCACAAAGATTGCAGCCAAAAGGGCTGACTCCTTACATGTAAGTTTTAACTAAAGGAAATGCTGGCACAAAAGCAATTGATTCTATCTAAAGCCAACATTAAATCTGCACTAAATAAAGGACCACTGACAACATATGGAGAGAACATCCTCTCCTTGATAGCATGCTTTCATCTTGTTACCCCCCATTTTGACATGGGTGTCCACATGTGAAATGCTTTCACATCTTTCAGTAGGGTGACACCTTGGAGGGAAGTATAGGGAGGTTTGGTATTGCTGCTCATGCAATCTACAGTCTTAGAACAGAATTTGGTGACTGGTTGTTGGCAGCCAGCAAGCATAGCAAATAAATCAGCAGATCAGCTTTTAAAACAACTATAAAACTTTTCCTTTCAGGACCTGCAAAACAAGATTTTGCAGTCGTAACATCGACAGCACATTCACATTATTGTCAAAGGGGATTCTGTTCACTGAAGTGTATCTCACTGATCTGATAATTGAGGTAGCAGCCCACATCTATATGAAGAACATAAATATTTTTCGGCAGCAAATAAATGTTCTAGAGGTTGATCTCAGCGGTCCTATAACCTGCAGAAATAAGAGCATTTTAAGGCTCCTTGTGGATGCATCTCTGAGATGTTTGACCAGCAGCAATATGTCCCTTCAAAATGTGCATACACAGTCATTTAAACCGGCAAAGAAAGGAAGCATTCCCATCTACAAAGAATAAAATCATCAGCAATAATACCTTAGCAATAGATGGGCAGTCCTGTAGCAGCAAGCAAGCAGATCTGAAGCATGCACAAGCAGTATAAGGGCGCTGCCTTTCTGAGGATTGAAACCAGCAGAGGCGAAATAACTAGCTAAAGAAGATGCAGCTAGAGGATTCCTCATGCATGGTGCATCTTGACGAGGAGTTAACTCATCTTCATGCTAGGCACTGATCTTATGGTTCAGTTAAATGAGTGTGTTAATATTCAGTTAACTAAATGAAATGGTGACCACACTAGTTGAGCACTGCCTCATGCATGGCGAGTTGTCAAAGGAATATTATCTTTCACTTGGCACACATTTGAACTGTTCAGTTAACTGGTTGAAATGGTGGCTAGTCTTGTGTTAACTCCCCCTTCATGCACAGCGTACATTTCAAGGCTCAGTTAAGTGGAAGAAGTGGCACCTCAACTCATTGAAGTGTCCCTCAATGAGTCCCTCACGCATGGTGCATCTCCTCTTGCATGTGGAGTTACACATTGAGTTCTAGTTGTAGACCTCTCATGCATGTACACAAGTTCACTCCAGGTTCATTTCTCTATCTCTTGTGAAGCCCTAATTAGGGCGACCTCTCTTGGCCTGTGGTCTATATTAGGACCAGCTCTCTCCATTTTGAAAAGGGTTGGATTGTAGGAGAATTTCTCTGATGCAGGGCCTCCCACTCGGCCCTGCTCTAATACTTAAAGCTCTCTTCAACAGGATCCTCTCGTTTCCAATAACCCTCTGTTCCTGATTCCGTTGGACTGATATCTCTTTCTTCATGTTTCACCCTTTAATTGATGTCTATGTACCTAACATTTTTCATCGACATACCCGCAGACTCAACATGGCTTATACTCAGATTCATTTTAATTTAAAACTCAAGAACCTGAACCTTGAATTCGTCAAGGGTAAAGTATGCTTACAGGATTCACCAATCTATAACTAAACCCTTAAGCTCTTACCCACATTTGCATACACCAACTTGGAACATTAACTTCTCTTTATTCCTGCACTTATTCACTACAGGAGTACATCCACAACCTATAATTCAGCATATAATTTGTGAGTGATCACAGGCTGGGCGTTTTTATTATATATTCCACGCAGGTAACATCATTACATTCCATATTTATTTATAAGCAAAAACCATTCGTTTATTAAATGCACAGAAGAAGAAATACCCTACTACCTGTTGCCGCCTTTCACACATCTGGGGGGCAACGTGGCAGAAATCTTCAAGCCACTCGGTGTGTCCTTGGGGGCAAGTCTCGAGTCAAGGCTGCCACCTTGTTCTTGACTCCTCCGTTTAGGCCAACTCCTAACAAAGCCAAGGCGGGTAGACCCTATTAATTGCTAAGGATGTTTAAGGCTTTAGTGTTTATGGTGATGATTGAGTTATTTAGGAGTTATGATGAAAGAAAAAAAAACTTAACACAAGATATTTGCAACGGAATTTAAGTACAACAGCATAAAGATCAAAGTATCATATATCAACGTACATGGAAGCAGATGATTATATATAAAAGAGAACCAGTGCCAAATGGAGTCCACAAATAAAGTGTTGTTGCTTTGCTGAAATGAAAATGTTGCAAGTGCTCTTGGTCAATTTTATGTTAATGTGAGAAAATGAGTGACTTAACTTAGGGGGGAAGGGGACTCCCAATATACCCGAGGGTACGGGGAGTTGTCCAAAACCCTTAACCGATGCGGCTACCCGCAAGGAATATGTAGGTTGGTTGGAGTCTTTGAGACAGCTTTCAACACTACGACACAAGGGTGTAGCCTAACTATGTCTCTAGGTCACTGACCAGTGATTCCTGCTTCTTTTGGGTAATTTGCCACCGCAACAGCTTAATTCTAGGTGTTGGATTTTCTCATGGGTAGGTTTATTGAAATGTGAGAACTAATTATTCTAGTCACCCACGTTGCTTTTGATGCAGCTGGGTGATCGAACGAACTGCAGCCAGTGCAGAGCATACACAACAGAGTCTTGTAATGTTTAAGATTTTTAAAGCGTTGTGTTCTTTGTTAAAAAGAAAACACTCCAAGAATCTCTTTCGGTCCAAATGGACCTCAATCGGGAAAGCGAGGCGGGGTTGATTTTAAATATCAAAAAGATGAAAGAAAAACTCCAAGATTATTTAATTAGTCCTACCACACATCACTTTCCCCTTTCGGGTCACTCGGGAAGTCGTGGGGTAAGTAGTATTGTTACTTTCAATTAAAGAGTATGGAATGCTTGTAATGATGATTCAAAGTATACAGTACTGCAAAACACAACTAAACTAAAGCAAAAGTAAAAAATGCAAAAACACAAAAAATGCAGATTCCCCCCTGGGGGGATGGAGAGTGGGCTCGAAAGAGCCTACTCGGAAAGATATTTTATTAATTCGGTTACAACGCTTGCTTGGAAAATACCACTTGGTTCTTATAGTAAATGAATCCAAGGGTTTACAAAAAGTTCCAAAAGTGGTAGCAGCTGGAGGGAGCACTCCTGAGGAGCTTCAGATGGCCCAAACTCTGACTTTTGGGCAATGTATCTTCCTCTTTTTGGACAGACCTGCAAAAAACCAGCAAGCAAAGTTTAGTAGAAAGTGCCCAAAAACACTTTGGAAGTGTCTTTGGACAACGCAAAAATTTACCAAAAAATTCTAAGTTAAACAATTAAAAAAAATGCAAAAAGAAACCAACGAAAGCAAGCTTTCATTGGGATCTTGGCTTGCCTTTTGGGCAGCCAATATGATTTGCACTTTTATGCTAGATGTAACTTTAAGATTTAAAAGGAAAACTATTTCATGCATGTTATAAATTTTACTAAAAAATGCCATGCAAAAAAATGATTCATTTATGCCAGATCTATTTTTAAATGAATGAACAATGCTTACTAGATCTAATCTATTCAAAACTTGAGAACTAGATCTAAGTGAAAGATTTATATTTTTTAGAGCATAGATCTAAGTAAACAAGTTGGGTAATAAAGGGGGAAACTTGAGTTTTAAAGAGATAAAGGAAAGACAAAGAGTATGTTGCTGCGGGGGGTTCGCTTTGAAAAAGCTTTGTAGTGAGATGCCGACGGACTATGTCTTTCGTATTTACTTTGAAATGGGGTAGAATCAAGCTAGATCCACGCCGTTTCGAAGCTACGAAACCTGAAACTCAACCAAAACTCAACACACCCGTGAGATCTTGAAAGCATATATAAAGAGAGGTTAATAACGCATGAAAATAAACTTATTAACATGCAATGTTTAACCTCTAAGCATACATGATAATATAGAAACTAAAGTAAACTTACTTTCAATTTCTATTCCTACCAGTTCGGAGAAACCTTCATAGGCAATATCTAAACCACGAGTAATGCATAAAAATTGGAAAAATACAATTTTACCTCAATATGTATGACAATCTCAATCCACACAAAAGAGCACACCACCACTAGCCTCCAAATCTTTCTTTTCTTCCAAGCAAAATAGCAATAGCATACAAATTACAACAGCATGCGCTCTCTTACTCCAAACCCAACTAGTTTTTTAGAGATCCAGAGGCTTTATTTATAGCTAGAGCAAACCCCTGGGGGGGCTACCAACACTGAAGACACACTCGAAGTCACACTGAGCTTAACTGAGTCATCTGAGGAATCGATGGGGTGATTATTAGCCTAACTGAAGAGTTGGTATGGAAGAGATGCCACCTCAGATGAGGTAGGCAACCTCAATCTACCAATCAAGCCACCTCACACACCCCAACTTGCATGTGTTCTACCCACACGATTGTACGGAATCAAAGTGACGTGAGCTCCACCAAAAACATACTCACTTGGACTTAGTATACGATAGACCCATATTTGATTACCCCAAAGTTTACACAACGAAAGAAAGATGGGGTCCACCATTGGCTAGCGTAACCTCCAACCAATGCTAGCGTGATCATCCATCTCATGGTTGACATCACCCTCATTATTAATCGCTTTCCTTCATAAAACAATAAACAATGTATGGTATATCATTTTATAAGCCAAGGTTCTAATTGCGAGTTGGATGGAGGGGGGCCACACCCTCCAACCATCGAAAATCTAAGTGTAGCGTAAGTCCTCCTTGGTGAGTTAACGTCACCTCCAAAAGAAAACATTCGTTGCCTTACATTATAACCAAACTTTTGCATATGCTTTTTTTTATGTAATGAGGTCACCATCATACCCCATCACCATTTAGCCATTAAAAAATTACCTTTTTTACTTTTTTGAATTTTTGACTTTAGTGTCAATATGTCATAATTTAGCATTAAAATGCCATCTTGATGCACTTTTAGCCAAATGACGCCTCACAGGGTGTTACAGCTGCCCGACTGATGTGGAAAGTGGTCCCTAGGGTAAAGTGGACACTCTGAGGGTGAAAACGAGTGTCCCCACGTTAGAAACAGACTACATATCTGACTTTTATTACATTTTGAAATTTTTTAATTAAACCATTAAAAATGGCTTAAAAACATATTAAAAACTTAGAAAAAAAAAAAATTTCTTGGAAACTGACGAAACTCTAGGGTGGCCTAACACATGTCCATACGACTCAATTTCAATGCCTAGCATGTTAAAAAACACTGACACGAAGGCTGTAATAACCTCCTAAGGTCGAAACACCAAGACGACTACCCCAACTTTGGGGGTGTGAGTGAAAAACTCAAAAATTATTAGTCGTTTGTTCAACAACCAATAATAACCAAGGGAAAAAACACTCTGGGCTAGTCGGGTTGATGCTCAAGTCTGGGAAGTCGAGCCTTTTATAAAAAAGTAAATGTTAGAACATTTTTTACAATTTCCCCAAGGGGGTATGAACATGTGTTACAAACATTTTCGAACAAACTCCTAGAAAAAGGTTGGCAAACTTCTGAACTCTGATCATGAACAAGTGTACTTGTTCTACTTCGCTGGCTCGCTTGAAAAAACCACCAAGTACAACTTAGGTGGTAACATCTAGCTCCAACTGTGGGATGTGTGCTCGATTTGGTCATAGGGCAAGGAGAGGATACGAGAACACCGAAATCTTTGGTTTATATAACCTATAAAAACATCTCAACTTGACAAGAAAACCTTAGTAGCACCAGCTTCATATGAAAACCAAACGAACCATTAAGTTGCTTTATTTAAACAAAACAAATGTAGCTAACTAATGAAAGAAAAGTTTTATTATACCTAAGTAAACATAATGGAAATTCAGAAAGTAAATGCTCGCTTTTAAGGAGCTTATTTTCCTATTCTAAGCATGATATAAAAAGGTTCAGTGTAATCGAAAATCCAATGTAGCCACCTAAGCATTTTATTAATATAAAAAAGTTTTTCCTTATCTTTGGTTACCAGCCTAAGCAAGAATATATTATTCAGAAAATGCAAACCTGCGTGATGATCCAGGATGGGCGAGCTGGATGGGAAATCATAGGCATGAATAATGTCTTTAAACTTCTTCCCAAACTGGTTGGTGCTCGCGTAGGCTTCTTCTATCCATGACTGGATAGGGTTGATATACAAATCGGCATAATGAGGCAGGTCGACCACACCATCATACTGATCATCAAGGCTTACCGAATGATAATTCATTGTATAAGCCCTCAGCTACTCCAAATCATAAGGAACCTCTATATGTGAAGATGATGGCTGAGACTGATATTTTATTATCTGCATCATATTTAATTCTTCGTGATACTGTTTCTCAATGTCTTCTAACTAATCCTATGAAAACTCAGCATGCTCCTCTTCCATACTAAGGTTTTCCAAGGTCTCAAGATCCACGCTCCCCTCTCTAGAGATATCAAAGATGGGCCTTTCTAAATCCATCCAATAGTCATCATGTCCATCTTTGTAAATGAAGGGGGAGTTTTCATCAATTAAATCACATCTTTGGTTATATCCAAAGTTACATATATCGTGTCGGCGAATATATCGCCGGGGGTCCGGAATGAAACTTATCGACAACAACGGCGAAAATATCGGAAAATATAGGCAAATGTCGTTTTGCATTAAAAAATACAAAAATAAACATTTTTTTTCAATTTTTTTAACATCTAAAGCAACAACAACATCAAATAAACACATTTCCACATAAATATTAAAATACAACTCATATATAAGATGCATAATATGTCAAATGGTGGATCATGATCATATATCGACTATAAACTGAAAATACTGAAATATGTTCTTGATGGAATGATAGAACATCACATCAAATGATCAAAATAAATGTCTCTCAAGAGATGAATCATCATGAGTCATGACTCATGAGGCATGTAGAATCATAGTGTATAGAGTCTAGACATAGGACACCAACATAGTATGATAGTATCATAGTACAATGATAAAAATAGGAATCAAGTCATCGACTCCCTGAGGATGATCCTCTAATCAATCTACCCCTTTTACGGGTCAAGGGCACTGGCTGTGGCACCACTCTTCCTCTAGAAGCAATAGGTGCCGATGGTCGTGGAGGTGGTCCAGATGAGCCTGGGGTGGAACTAGAACCTCCAACTGCTCGAGTAGATGCTGTGGACGAGGGGGAGGTGAATGTGAGTTGTCTCCTCCCAATCCCAACTGTATAACTCTGTGGAGGTGGTGGGCCACCTGGAGCTGGTCGGCGCTGCAAATGAGTATCAACCTCCTCCTCAATGTCCTCATAGTCATAGGCATAGTCATCCTATGGAAGTGGAACATCAGCATCCTCCTCTTCCCCCTCCTCCTCTGACGGATCTGCATCATCATCCCCCTCTTCCTCCAACCATTCAGGTGCCTCGTCCATCACAGGATCCTCCCTCTCCACCCTCCATTTGCTGGTAGTGTCAATGTCATCCAATGAAATGGCATCTGGATTGGGCACTTTCTCAATTTGTTTCACCTGCAACCTTAGATTGTAGTAGACATAAACCATGTCATTAAGGCGCTGAGAAAGTAACCTGCATTAGTATGAAATCCATAGTTAGGGGGTGATAAATGATGATAAATTCAAATTCAAAATTGTAATAAATTATATTTAAAATTAATAAAATTATAAAGAAGCAAAGATTATAAATTTAAGTTTAAACTTTAACATTTCTAAAATGAAAATTCTAACCTTCTGCGCTTCTTGGAGTGTATCTTCTCAAAGACACTCCAATTGCGCTCACACCCTGATGAGCTGCAAGTTTGACTTAGCACTCTAATGGCAAGTCTTTGCAACTCTGGGACTCTGCGACCACAGTTAGTCCACCACACATCTACAAAGAAAACAAGGAAGGTAAACGGTAAGACAAAATTCAAATTACAAAATTACAAATTACAATGTATTAAATTTTTACCAAGTAAAAAACATATAAATGAAAGGGTAATTAATTAAAAATCTAAGAGATCATAATTTGAAAGTTTTAAACAAATTGTACCTGGCATCCTTGTGGTTCTATCCTGGACAGCCATGTCATAGCCAAAAGTGCCACCTGACATCCTATAGATCTC
>LPNX011103512.1:1030837-1057527 GCA_001517045.1 Pseudotsuga menziesii
TTGATAATGGATCTGCCTTCCCATCAGTCCATCCATCCGACATAATAGTGCAACCGGTGACCGCCCATGACTGTTTGAGCTCATCTAATCTCCGGGTGCAATCAACCTTCTCCTCATCAAGGAGTCTCCCTCTCAAATCATTATAGGAAGGCCCCCGGTGATCTAGACCAACAGCGCCAGCAGCTTCAAACATGGCATGATAGTAGGGGTTGTTTTTGGCGATGTTGAAAGGCACATCACCCCATAGAAAACATTTTGTCACAACTCTATCCGCCTCATCCTTCTCCCTTTGTTTGAGCATGGTTCGAACAGAAGGTTGCCTCGAATACGATGCCACATGAGGTGAGGCTGAAGAAGGCACAATGAAATGTGGGGGTCATGTAGATGAGGAGAAGGAATGCATGTCACTTGTGCCCCCCATGGTTCGTGACTGTGTTCTAGATGCAAGTTCATGTCTGAATTCTTCTTTCTCGTCCCTCTTCTTAGCCATGTCAAGAATGGATTGGTTTGCAATCCGCATCACTTCTGGGGTAACAGCAGGACAAACATCCACTTCATGCCCAGCGATTTTGGCAAGGTGGTATTTCAAGCGGCTAATTCCACCGGAAATATCCTTCCCACATAGTTTGCAATTCAACCTTTGCCGATTATTAGGGTCAATTGGCTGCCCATACTCCCACATTGGATCCAATGGCTTTGGCATTGTGTCCACTGTCACCTATGCCACATTGCCACAACAAACAAACAAAAATGAATCAATTTTAAAATGTTCTTTAAAATTTTGATTCTTGAAAACAATGAAATTATTAAAAATTTAAAACATTCAAACTTCAAAGAAATGGGAGGGTGGCCTACCTAAAACCCTATAGGCTATGATTGTAATGGCAAATCTACACCCTACACTAAATCTAAACCTAAACCCTACATTAAATCTACATTAACCAACAAATCTCAAGCAAAATAAAAAATAATGAAAGTTTAAAGTTAAGAATACATACCTGATTAAATGCTATGGAAACTTGATTGCCCCCTTCCTCTCTTGTAGAAAATCGCCCAAGATCGCCCAAATCGCCAGAACTCCACTTCCTCCAAGCCAAAATGTCCAAATGAATGAAAAAAACCGGTCCGCGGCCTCTTAAAAGCGATTTTTTTAATTTTTTACCTAACAGGTTGATATATTCCATCGACTCGCGATAATATCGGAATATATCGTGATATATTAAAATATCGCGATTTTTTCAAATGTCGGGAATTTATCGCCATATATTACCGGCAATATATCGCCGACCCCATCAACTCGCGATATATCGCGATGTCGGCGATATATCGCGATGTCGGCGATATATCGCCGATATATGTAACTATGGTTATATCCCTCCTCATGATCATAGTCGTCTTCTTCAGAACAAAGGTCACACGGTAATAAACCTTCCAAACTATCATCATTGTGTTCATGACAAATTTCATCATAAATTTCACTATATACTTCTGTAATGGTTTCTTCTTGAGGTAGATCTATGGTACAAATGTGATCATCTTTTTCACTAAGAGAATCCTGAGGACACTTTGAAACTTCCATGGAAACATGACGGCCTTCGACAAAATCTTCAATCAAGGGCTCTTCACATATTTATTCAATGGGATCCTCATGGAGGGGGTCTTCTTTTAAAAAGAGTTGCTCAAGGGTGGAAAATGTCAGTTCTTCACTCCTCATCAAATGTTCATGTTGCTTGGAGGCTTCAAGATAAAGTTTTTCATCAAGAAGGAAATAAGCAAAGACGTTTCTTAGGAATTTTTCCATATTTGTCCCATCAAAATACCACTGTATTAGAAAAATCCTAAAGAAGCTTGAGAGGGAGGTAATACATCTATCAGGAATATCCTTAAAAAACCAATAATAAGCATCCCCATTCAGAGAACTTGCAAACATCAGTATCATAATATCTTCATGAACAATGTCAAACTCAGCCAAAACTTTAAGAAAATCCATGATGTGTAATAGGATTGAATCAACATTTCCATGACCGTGAAAGATTGGAAGGTGACTTGGTATATTCTCAATGAGAGTTGGGAAAACCTGGGATGTTTGAGAAGTCGATGGGAAGAAGTAATTTGGAAATCTGAGCACGAGCTTCTTCATCATCCATATTCATCTCATTGAAGCATATATCAGGATTAACCATAGAATGTAACTTGTATTGAATAGGTGAAGTTGTCAACTAATTTTACTTTTGTATGAGCTCGTCTACACATAAACAATCTCAACAAAATTATGAGAAAGCAAGGTTTTATCCCTTCAATGAAGTCGCCATGTGAAAAGAAAAATATGCATTTATAAATCTTTCACAAAAATTATTTTTTGTTTTTCTTTGTAAAAATAAAAACTGAAAAAAGTCAGTGGAGTCGCTAGATGAAAAGTAAAGAACTAATTTAAACATTCATCAAACAAAGAAAAAATAAAAAAGAAGAAAACACAAGTCGTACTCCGGGAATAAAGAGATTTATCCTTGGCAACAGCGCCAGAAAATGTTGTCGCCTTTCACACACCTGGTGGGGAACGTGGTAGAATCTTCAAGCCAATCAGTGTCCTTGGGGGAAAGTCTCGAGTCAAGGTTGTCACCTTGTTCTTGACTTCTCCGTTTAGGCCAACTCCTAACGAAGCCAAGGCGGGTAGACCCTATTAATTGCTAAGGTTGTTAAGGCTTTAGTGTTTATGGTGATGATTGAGTTATTTAGGAGTTTTGATGAAAGAAAAAATACTTAACACAAGATATTTGCAACGGAATTTAAGTACAACAACATAAAGATCAATGTATCATATATCAACGCACATGGAAGCAGATGATTATATATAAAAGAGAACCAACGCCAAATGGAGTCCACAAATAAAGTGTTGTTGCAAGTGCTCTTGGTCAATTTTATGTTAATATGAGAAAATGAGTGAATTAACTTAGGGGGAAGGGGACTCCCAATATACTCGAGGGTACGGGGAGTATGTCCAAAACCCTTAACCGATGCGGCTACCCGCAATGAATATGTAGGCTAGTTGGAGTCTCCGAGACAATATTCAACACTACACCGCAAGGGTGTAACCTAACTGTCTCGAGGTCACTGACCAGTTGTTCCTGCTTCCTTCGGGTAATTTGCCACCGCAACGGCTTAATTCAAGGCATTGGATTTTCGCCTGGGGAGGTTTATTGAAATGTAAGAACTAATTATTCTAGTCACCCACGTTGCTTTTGATGCAGGCGGTTGATCGGACAAACCGCAGCCAGTGCAGAGCATACATAACGGAGTCTTGTAAAGTTTTAATATTTTTAAAGCGTTGTGTTCTTTGTTAAAAAGAAAACCCTCTGAGAATCTCTTTCGGTCCAAATGGACCTTAATCGGGAAAGCGAGGAGGGGTTGATTTTAAATATAAAAAAGATGAAAGAAAAACTCCACAGATTGTCTAATTAGTCCTACCATGCATCTATTTCTTCTTCCGGGTTACTCAGGAAGTTGTGGGGTAAGTAGTATTGTTACTTTGAATTAAAGAGTATGGAATGCTTGTAATGACGATTCAAAGTATACAGTACTGCAAAACATAAATAAACTAAAGCAAAAGTAAAAAATGCAAAAAAACAAAAAAAACACAGACTCCCCCCTGGGGGATGGGGAGTGGGCTTGAAAGAGCCTACTCGAAAAGATCTTTTATTAACTTGGCTACAACGCTTGCTTGGAAAATACCTCTTGGTTCTTATAGTAAATGAATCCAAGGGTTTAATAAAAATTCCAAAAGTGGTAGCAGCTAGAGGGGGCACTCCTGGGAAGCTTCGGATGGCCCAAACTCTAAATTTTGGGCAGGTATCCTCATCCTTTTGGACAGACCTGCTAAAAAACAGCAAGCAAAGTTTAGTAGAAAGTGCCCAAAAACACTTTGGAAGTGTCTTTGGACAACACAAAAATTTACCAAAAAATTCTAAGTTAAACAGTTCAAAAAAATGCAAAAAAGAACCAAGAAAAGCAAGCTTTCCTTGGGATCTTGGCTTTCCTTTTGGGAAGCCAATATGATTTGCACTTTTATGCTAGATATAACTTTAAGATTTAAAAGGAAAACTATTTCATACAAGTTATAAATTTTACTAAAAATGCTATGCAAAAAAATGATTCCTTTATGCCAGATCTATTTTAAATGAATGAACAATGCTTACTGGATCTGATCTATTCAAAACTTGAGAACTAGATCTAAGTGCAATTTATATTTTTTAGAGCATAGATCTATGTAAACAAGTTGGGTAACAAAGGGGGAAACTTGAGTTTTAAAGGGAGAAAGGAAAGAGAAAGAGTATGTCGCCGCGGGGGGTTTTGCTTTGAAACAACTTTGTAGTGAGATTCTGAGGGACTATGTCTTTCGTATTTGCTTTGAAATGGGGTAGAATCAAGCTAGATCCACACCGTTTCGAAGCTAGGAAACTTGAAACTCAACCAAAACTCAACACACCCATGAGATCTTGAAAGCATATATAAACAGAGGTTAATAACGAATGAAAATAAACTTATTAGCATGCAATGTTTGACCTCTAAGCATACATGAGAATATAGAAACTAAAGTAAACTTACTTTCAATTTCTATTCCTACCAGTTCGGAGAAACCTTCATAGGCAAGATCTAAACCACGAGTAATGCATAAAAATTGGAAAAATACAGTTTTACCTCAATAATGTATGACAATCTCAATCCACACAAAAGAGCACACCACCACTAGCCTCCAAATCTTTCTTTTATTCCAAGCAAAATAGAAATAGCATACAGATTAGAACAGCATGCTTACTCCAAACCCAACTAGCTTGCGAGAGAGGCAGGGGATTTATTTATAGCCAGAGCAAACCCCTGGGGGGCTACCAACACTGAAGACGCACTCAAAGTCACACTAAGCTTAACTGAGTCAATCTGAGGAATCGGTGGGGTGATTATAGGTCTAACTGAAGAGTTGGTATGGAAAAGGTGCCACCTTAGATTAGGTAAGCAACCTCAATCTACCAATCAAGCCACCTCACACACCCCAACTCGCATGTGTTCTACCCACGTGATTGTACGGAATCAAAGTGACGTGAGTTCCACCGAAAAGATACTTGCTTGGACTTAGTATAGGATAGACCCATATTTGATTACCCCAAAGTTTAAACAACGAAGGAAAGATGGGGTCCACCATTGGCTAGCGTAACCTCCAACCAATGCTTAGAGTGATCACCCAACTCATGGTTGACGTCACCTTCCTTATTATTAATCACTTGAATTCATAAAACAATAAACAATGTATGGTATATCATTTTATAAGCCAAGATTCTAATTGCGAGTTGGATAGAGGGGGTCCACACCCTCCAACCATCGAAAATCTAAGTGTAGCATGAGTCCTCCTTGGTGAGTTGACGTCAACTCCAAATGAAAACATGCATTGCCTTACATTATAACCAAACTTTTGCATGTTTTTTTTAATGTAATGAGGTCACCATCATGCCCCATCATCATTTAGCCATTAAAAAATTACCTTTTTGACTTTTTTGAATTTTTTACTTTAGTGTCAACATGTCATAATTTAGAATTAAAATGCCATCTTGATGCACTTTTAGCCAAATGATGCCTCACGGGGTGTTCTAGCTGCCCGAATGATGTGGAAAGTGGTCTAAGGGGTAAAGTGGACGCTTAGAGTGTGAAAACGAGTGTCCCCACGTCAGAAACGAACTCCGTATCTAACTTTTATTACATTTTGAAAATTTTTAATTAAACCATTAAAAATGGCTTAAAAAACGGAAGAAAAAAAAAATTAATTTTCTCAAAAACTAACGAAACTCTAGGGGGGCCTAGCACATGTCCCATACGACTCAATTTCAATGCCTAGCATGTTAAAAGACACTGACAAAAAGGGTCTTATAACCTCCTAACGCCAAAACACCAAGACGTCTACCCCAACTTTGGAGGTGTGAGTGAAAAGCTCAGAAATTATTAGTTGTTTGTTCAACAATCAATAATAACCAAGGGAAAAAACACTCTGGGCTAGTCGGCTTGATGCTTAAGTCTAGGAAGCCGAGACTTATATAAAAAATTAAATGCTAGGACATTTTTTACAATTTCCCCAAGAGGGTATGAACATGTGTTACAAAACATTTTAAGCAGACTCCCAGAAAAAGGCTGGCGGACTTCTGAACTCTGATCATGAACAAGTGTACTTGTTCTACTTCGCCGGCTCGCTTGAAAAAACCACCACGTACAACTTCGTTGGTAACACTACCACCGAGTACTCTGCCTGCACTTTAAAGTTTATCTGAGCTCTCAAAGAGATCGGATCCCTCTTGTAACACCTTCATATACCAAGAACTTGAAATTACATGAACTAATGAAGAGCCACATACCTTTCAACATAGAGTTACAGTATAATTTATCAAGATTCCTTTCCCTGGGAATGATTTCCTCAATAAAGAACATGCCTAATCAAACCCTCTGATCTTCAACGCAGTCTCAGGTTGACTTTTAACTTTCAGATGTTGTTTCTTTCACCTCTCCTTAACTAAAGACTCGTTCAAAACTATTAGGTAAGTTCCCCAAATCGTTAATCTCTTAAATTGTTGAATCGTTATCATTTAGTGCTTTGGTTTAACTGTGACTCCTCCGACCATCAAAATTCCTCCTCCTTGAGCATGATCTAATCAGCTCGGTTCCTGAACATAGCACTGACACGTCATGTTTGGTTTCGAGCTCAACTCATGCCAAACAAGAGTAAATATTCCCTGTAGAGTTTGATGAATGACCACTGGCGTTTACTTACAAAGAGAATTTCTTTTATATTCAAGCAATTCACCCATACTCTGTCTTTAGAAGAAAATGTTAACAAAACATGATAGTTTCACATCTGAGTTAACCCAATGTCCAAAACCATTTCAACTCTCAGCGAGTATTTCTTGTCAAAGATCCAAGTTGGGCGCTATTTCGCTATACCTACAGCCTTGCAAGTAGTGTGCTCTGCAGCTTCAATTCGCTTTTGCTCTGTCTATATGAGCTCCTTCCTGTCTATCTTATACAGAAACTTCCTATGCACAGAACCCTTCCTCCACATTGAATTCTGAATTGTCTCAATTCTCACACATGATTTACCTCTCATATGACAGGTTTATTCTTGTTCCATCACTAATTCTAGATTCATATTCAGAGACTAGAATCCATCAAATAAAACACACACAGAGACAATACAAGATGCTATGAAATTCTATTTCATTCAACAATCCTGTACACACATTCTACTCAAAATCTCATTCGTTTCTTGGCCTGATTTACATTCCTTTGCTTTGGCCAACTCTCTACATCTCTGGCTCGTAAGCTCCAAATTATACAAAAGGAAGTCGATGCTTCCAGCTTTCAAACCCTAAAAAACTTCCTAGACTATCAGCAACTGATTCCTAAACATAGAATTTGTTCTTATCTTCTTAATAACCATAAATTTGGCTCCATCGAATTCTGCCACCTAATGTAGATTCAGTTACAATAATTCATCATTCCTTGCCATTCATTACTAATGACTTGACTAACACCTCACTAGCCTAGAACCTTCTAAACTAACTTTGCAAATTCTAACCTTTACAATGTTTTTACAATGAACCCACTCCTTTGGGAAATATCAAGACCCTAAGGTCTGATTAACACTATGAAGATTTTGATGAGAGCCAAATGCTCCTGCATCATTCTCCCTTATGAACCTAATAGAAAATATCACTTAGAGGTCTATTGGACGTATATGGGAGCAATCTTCTCAATGTGTGGCATATAACTTGCTTGAGCTTCATGGTTGTAAGTTGTTTTAGGTGTTTTACATGGTCATTTCTATGCTTTTCTCAGGTCATTAGAAGGGTATTACTACCTCATTGAAGAAGGATGTTTTAAGTTAATCTCTATTCCGTCCTTACTTGTATGCTTAAAAATACGAGATTGTGTGTTGTGTCTTTGCCCTAATTCGGATTGTGCAGTGATAGACCTTTATCTATAAGGTGCACCCTATAGAGCTAGAAAGGAAGTGGACCTTGGTTCACCTTCAATCTACTAAGCGGGCTTTTGCTCAATCATGCGACCTTCTCTCCCTTAGTAAACTTTTGTGCAAGGCCTTCTTGAGTTGTTCTTTTTTTACTCTGTTACCAAATGAAATGGCAGTCCAAGCCACTGGTGAACATATGTGGAGAAAGTGACCACTGTCACCTTGGTCACGTCTCCTTAACTTCTTTGGAAGTCGAAACCTCCTAGGCAGGACCCCTAATGACAACTCTGAAAAAGACACTTCGGTAAAAATATATCTAGAACACATGTAAAGTTAGCAACCAGTACCTAATGGAGTCAATTTGGTAATAGAAAGGAAGTACTCTATGTGTGGGTATGAGTAATGCAAGTACATGGATCCTACGATAAGCCAATTAGGTAGCCAATTAGTTCCAATGTGTAAATAACAAGCGTGATATGCAAGTATCAGCAAAGGTACAAGTATTTATCATCACCAAACAATTAGAAGGGCACATGTACAGCAGTATGAATAACCTATCAGCAGTATAGCATGAATCCAATAATATATCAGTCACTAAGGCAGCAGCAGTTATCGACCATATATCAGTTCTTAAACTTTCTATATGCAGCAATGTACATGACCAAAACAAACCAAACATTATCATGCCATTGTATTAAGTCCGACACAAAGTTGCATGTGTTGATTTTTTCTGAGCAGCATCGAGAGCCATTCTCTTAGGAGAATGGGGATATCTGGTCAAGGACCAGGATGTGGAACCAGTCTAGCACTGGGGGAACTCAGCCTTGAGCTGAGTAGCCATTCTGTTGAATGGGGATATCTGGTCAAGGACAAGGATGTGGAACCAGTCCAACACTAGGAGAACTCAACATTGCGTTGAGTAGCCATTCTGTTGAATGGAGACGTCTTGTCGAGGACCAGCATGTGGAACCAGTCCAACACTGGGGAACTTAGCCTAGAGCTAAGTGGTCATTCTTTGAATGGAGGCCCTTGGTCAGCTACCAAGAAGATGAACCAGTCTAGTACAGCCTAGGGCTGAGAGCCATTCTCCGGGAGAATGGAGGCGCTTGGTTTGTTACCAAGTATTTGACCTTGGGTCAAATTATGCAGCCTATGGCTGAGCCACCTGGTTTGTTACCAGGATATTGCTATAAACCCTAGACCAGGTCTGGGCATGTGAGACACTCCTACCCTCGATCTGTGGGCTTTGTGATCTTCTCCAAGTCTTAGCTACCCTTGGTTAAGACACCTAGTACCCGATCTTGGTGGCACATGGAGTGTGAGATAAAAGCATTAGTAATTCTCTCTATTTATGATGATGTACTTTTAGTGGGGATGAAGGACCCCTATGACCACTTGTTTTGACCACAGGGGCACTTGAAGAAGGCTAAGTAAAAGCAAAAAAAACATAAGGACCCTTAGACCACTAAGGAGTCAAAGAGAGAGTGCAAAAAGACCTTTAGTACCACTAAAGGTAAAAGTCAAAGTAATAAAATAATAAAATATTATTATTTTGTTCTTTAAAGTTTTGGTCCACTTACAGGTGATTCAAAGGCTATAAAAGAAGATCAATCCATTTCATTAATATACACGCTTGCTCATCATCTTGCAGTTGCTCAAGGAAGTTCTTTTCGTTGGTTTTGAAGAGAAGGTTAATCTTTTGTGCTTTTGCCCTAGCATGGAGGAATCTAGCTAGGCCACCCACACTTGTTAAAGAAAACCCTAAGCTAGGGTTCCATAGTGAGCGATACCATCTTCACATTCTTCACAAGCTAGGGTCTAACCCTAGAGCTCTCACTCTTCTCGGACAGCCTCGAATCCTTCAAGAGCAGGGTCAAACCCTTCACGGGTAGCCTGGACTCTTCACGGCAGCCTCCATAGGCTGCTAATTGTCTCGGGCAACTCCAAAGAGGAGCTCGGCTCGTTGTAGCAGGTTGCCGGGAAGCACCCTGATCATCCGGGCAGGTAAAACAAGCATCCGAGCAGGAAAACAGAGCTCAGGCAGACTGAAGAATAGTTTGGGCAGGCAGCAAAAAGATCGGGAAGGCAGAGAGAAGGCTTGGACAAGCTTGGGTAGGTTGATAGGGATCACGGGCAGGCTTACAGAGTTCACAGGCAGGCTGATAGGGTTTACGGGTAGGCGGACAGAGATCTCGAAAAGGCTCAGTCTCATTCTGGGCAGATTCGGGCAAGCATAAACAATTATGGACAGCCATTCTGGGCAGCTCGAAAAATTAGGGCAAAAAACCCTAATTTGAATTTTTTGATAAAATTCGCTTAAGTGGATTTTGATCTGTGGTTCAAACCTATTAGGGTTTGAGAATTTTTTCTAAAGAACTCAAGTCATCTCATTTAAGAGATGAATTACTAAAGCTTTTGAGGTTTTTGTCCTTTAAAGGTTTCCCCGTGAAAAACTATTGTGTTCAATGTGTGTGATGTTGTTGATGTTCTTACTGCACTTGTCTTTTGTTATCTTACAGTCTGCAAACTTTGAAAGAATTCATGCTAATGCTAAAATTTCAACATGGCATCAGAGCATAGCATGTAAAGACCAGTAAAAGGAAGATTATTGTTGTCTTCCTAGACCTTGGGATATTTTGCAGACTTGGACAACTGATTAGTAGCAGAGATGGCTGCCAACATCTTCAGACCAGAAGAAAAGCTTGAAGGTTCAACCAACTACAATTCTTGGAAATCTAGGCTTACAGCCATACTAGAGGAAAATGACCTTGATGACATGGTGTTCAACACCATAAAAGAGCCAACATCTAATGCTAGCAGAATTGCTTTACAAGAACAAGCAGGCTAAGGCTAGAAAGATCATCTATGATTCTGTCAAAGAAACTTTGATGCCCAACATCACATCATTGAAGTCTGCCAAAGAATTCTTTGACACCTTGACAAACCTGTATGAGAAGAAGGCTCCCAATCAGAAGAGACTTTTGAAGAAAAGGCTTCGAACATTGAAGATGATCAAGGATGAAGCAGTTGAATCCTTCTTCACAAAGATTGCACAGGTAACAAATCAACTTACTGCTATTGGTATTGTTGTTGATGACGATGATCTTGTGCAAACTGTAGTCGATGGTCTTCCAAACTCTTGGGAAACATTCCCGGCTTCTGTAAGTGGACGTGAGAATCAGCCAAACTTTGATAGACTTTGGCATGATTGCTTGGAAGAAGAAGGACGGGTTTCAGGCAAGGCAACTGGTACCAAGGAAGGAAACCTTGCACTTACAGCAAAGACAGAGAAGTTCAAGAAGCCCTTCCCTCAGCAAAAGAAGGGAAAGAAACCACAAGGTAAGCACATTGATGTTTCAAAAGTGGAATGCTATAATTGTCACAAGTTTGGGCACTTTGCTAAGGATTGCAGGCAGCCCAAGAGAAAGTTCAAAAGAATATTCCAGGCCTCTGCTGCAAAAGAAGAAGAACACCAAGACTACTAAAAAAGAGGAACCTAAAGGAGAATACTACCTGATCTCTGCCCTTTCTAGATCCATCACTGACAGTGCTAAATCTTGGTTAGTGGATAGTGGAGCCTCCAAACATATGACAGGAAATCGTGGAGCACTCACCAGTTACAGAAAGAAGAAGTTCACTAGTCAAGTGGAACATGGAGATGACTCCACTTACAAGATTGAAGGAGTTTGTTCAACTTCACTTCAACTTGATTCAGGTACGGTTTCACATATTGATGATGTCTTATATGTTCCTGGTTTAAAGAAGAACCTTCTCTCTATTGTTGTCTTAGAGGACAAGGGCTACAGAGTCCTCTTCATGGACAAGAAGGTCCTACTATGGGCAAAGAATGAGAAGCTAAGCTCAGCTGTACAGATTGGGGTTCGAGAGAGAGGTCTTTATAAGGCTTCCAAAAATTCCACTCATGCTTTGGTTCATCACACAATTGATCCATGTGAGTTGTGGCATCATAGGTTTGGACACCTTCACTATACAGCTCTTCTAGGCTTACAAAAGATGGTTACAGGTATGCCAGAAATCTCTCCCAAACATGATGGAATTTGCAAAGGTTGTGCTCTAGGTTAGAACACTAAGAAATCTTTCTCAAGAAGCATGAATAGATCTAACACAGATCTAAAGGTATATTGGATTTGATTCACTCTGACATTTGTGGGGCTATGTCTTCACCCTCATTGAGTGGGTGCTTGTATCATGTCTTGTTCATAGATGATCATTCTTGGAAATCATGGATTTACTTCCTCAAGGCCAAAAGTGAAACTTTTGACACGTTCAGAGTTCAAGGCTCTGATTGAAAATCACACAAGAAGACACGTCTGTATCCTGAGGTCAGACAACAAAGGTGAGTATGAATCTAATGAGTTTGACGATTTTTGCCGAGAAGCAGGAATCAAGAAAGAGCTGATAGTACCGTACAACCCTCAACATAATGGGGTTGCAGAAAGGAATAACAGAACAATCTGTGAAGCTGCTAAAGCCATGCTGACTAATCTAGATCTTCCTTTATCTTTGTGGGCTGAAGCTGCATGTACTGCTGTGTACATCCAAAATAGAAGCCCTGATGCTATCTTGGGAGAAAAGACTCTAGAAGAAGTCTTCACCAGCAAGAAACCTGCAGTTGACCACATGAGGATTTTTGGCACTCTGGTTTACATTCATATGCCAAAAGAAAAGAGGGCTAAGCTAGAGCCTTCCGGAAAGAAAGGTATATTTGTCGGTTACAGTGACAACTCGAAGGACTACGCATCTATGTCCCTGGACAGAGGTACATTGAAGTTAGTAGAGATGTGATCTTCCATGAGGAAATCGTGTTTCGTCAAACACAAGAGCTTTCAAAGGAAGATGAAGGACCTCCTCCTGAGATTCCAGATTCAGAAGTTCGGAGGGAGGAAGAGGAATTTGAGAATCAAATTCCAAATGCACCTAAGGAAGCTAAAAGTCCACCAGAAGAGCTACTTGAAGTTCCTCCTTCCAAAAGGAGACCTGCCTAGTACCGAGAAACGGTACAAGAAGCTAAGAAGGATAAAGCTCCTCCCACGACTTTCAGAGAAAGCATAAGACCACAAAAGTACTCTGGTCTTATGAGCCAACTCATCGGTGTTGAACCTTCCACGTACAAAGAAGCAGCAAGTCAACAAGTATGGATTGATGCCATGATTGAAGAGTACAGTTCAATCATGAAGAATGATGTATGGGAAGTTGTTCCCAAACCGACAAGAAACTCGGTGGTAACATCCAGATGGCTTTACAAAATCAAGCATGCTGCTGATGGCAGCATTGAAAAGTATAAAGCCATATTTGTAGCTCGTAGCTTTACTCAAAAAGAAGGCATTGACTATGATGAGACATTTGCTCCTGTTGCCAGGTATACTACCATCAGAACCATCATCTCTCTTGCTACAGTATTTGGATGGAAGTTAAATCAGATGGATGTAAAGATAGCCTTCCTCAATGGCAAGATTGATGACGAAGTCTACATTGAACAACCTGAAGGCTTTATGACTTATGGGAATAAAACCCATGTGTGTAAACTGAAGAAAGCCTCGTATGGACTCAAACAGGCTTCGAGAGTCTGGTATGCAAGGATGGATGGATTCCTTCACAGCTTAGGGTTTTCGAAAAGTACTGCTAACTCCAATCTGTATTTTAAGGTTGTTCATAATCATATCTTGATCCTTGTCCTATATGTGGATGACTTGTTCCTTACAGGTGAGGGACAGCTGATAGCACAGTGTAAGAGGGAACTCACCGTTGTATTTGAAATGAAGGATCTTAGACTATGCATTATTTTCTTGGCTTAGAGGTCTGGCGAAAGCCAAGCGAGATCTTCCTAACACAAGGGAAGTATGCAGTGGACATCTTGCGGAGATTTGGGATGCAGGACTGCAAGTCCATGAGCGTACCCATGACTACCAACTTGACAAAGTTGCGAGACTCGGCCACTAGTTCACAAGGATTGGACTTTACTCTGTACAGACAGCTCATTGGATCCTTGATGTATCTCATACACACAAGACCAGACATCTGTTACACAATGAATTCTCTAAGTCAATTCATGTCTGATCCGAAGCACATGTACTCAGATATGTGCGAGGTACTATCACTTATGGGCTCAGGTATACTTCCAGTACCGAGTATTGTTAGCTGAATATGTTGATTTAGATTGGGTTGGCAGTGCAGTAGATTAGAAAAGCACCTTTGGTTACTGCTTCAGTTTGGGATCTGCAGTGATCTCTTGGTCCAGCAGGAAATAGGGTTCCATACCTCAGAGTACAGCTGAGGCAGAGTATATTGCTGCAAGTGATGCCTGCAAAGAAGCAGTTTGGCTCAAGAAACTACTATCTAATCTATTTGGTAGAAAGCTTAACTCAACGATCACCCATTGCGATAATCAGAGTTGCATTAAGCTTTCAGAGAATTCGGTGTTTCATGATAGGTCGAAACACATTGAAATGAAGTATCATTTCATCAAATACCTAGTACAGAGAGGCACTCTAAAGTTGCAGTACATTCGTACAAATGAACAGATCGCAGATATCCTAACCAAGCCTCTAACAACAACAAAGTTCATGTACTTTCGTCACAATCTTGGCATGGCAGAGAATACCTCTCTTGCTGAGAGGGAGTGTTGATTTTTCCTGTGCAGCATCGAGAGCCATTCTCTTAAGAGAATGGGGACATCTGGTCAAGGACCAGGATGTGGAACCAGTCCATCACTTGGGGAACTCAGCCTTGAGCTGAGCAACCATTTTGTTCAATGGGGACATCTTGTCAAGGAACAGGATGTGGAACCAGTCTAGCACTGGGGGGAGTCAACCTTGTGTTGAGCAGCCATTCTGTTGAATGGAGACATCTGGTTAAGGACCAGCATATGGAACCACTCCAGCACTGGGGGACTTAACCTAGAGCTAAGTGGCCATTCTTTGAATGGAGGCACCTAGTCAGTTACCAGGAAGATGAACCAGTCTAGTACTGGGGGACTCAGCCTAGGGCTGAGGGCCATTCTCCGGGAGAATGGAGGCGCTTGGTCTGTTACCAAGTATTTGACCTTGGGTCAAATTATGCAGCCTATAGCTGAGGCACCTGGTCTACTACCTGGATATCACTATAAGCCCTAGATCGAGTCTGGGCATGTGAGACACTCCTACCCTCGATCTGTCGACTTTGTGATCTTCTCCAAAGCTTAGCTACCCTTGGTTAAGACACCTAGTACCCGATCTTGGTGGCACATAGAGTGTGAGATAAAAGCATTAGTAATTCTCTCTATTTATGATGATGTACTTTGAGTGGGGATGAAGGACCCCTATGACAACTTATTTTGACCACAGGGGCACTTGAAGAAGGCTAAAGTAAAAGTAAAAAATACATAAGGACCCTTAGACCACTAAGGAGTCAAAGTGAAAGTGCAAAAAGACCTTTAGTACCACTAAAGGTAAAAGTCAAAGAAATAAAAGAATAAAATATTATTATTTTGTTCTTTTAAGTTTTGGACCACTTACAGGTGATTCAAAGGCTATAAAAGAAGACCAATCCATTTCATTATTATACGCGCTTGCTCATCATCTTGCATCTGCTCAAGGAAGTTATTTTCGCTAGTTTTGAAGAGAATGTTAATCTTTTGTGGTTTTTCCCTAGCATGAAGGATTTTAGCTAGGGCACCCACACTTGTTACAGAAAACCCTAAGCTAGGGTTCCACAGTGAGCAGCACCATCTTCACATTCTTCACAAGCTAGGGTCTAACCCTAGACCTCTCACTCTTCTCAGACATCCTCAGATTCTTCAGGAGCAGGTTCAAACCCTTCACGAGCAGCCTAGATTCTTCACGGCAGCCTCCATAGGCTGCTAATTGTCTTGGGCGGCTCCATACAAGAGCTCGAGAAGCTGTAGCAGGTTGTCGGGCAGCAACCTGATCATCCAGGCAAGTAAGACAAGCATCCGAGCAGGAAAACAGAGCTCAGGTAAGCTGAACAACAGTTCAGGCATGCAGCAGAAAGTTCGGGTAGGCTACAGAAAGCTCGGGCAGGCAAATAGAAGGCTCAGGCAGGCTGACAGGGATCACGGGCAGGCTTACAAAGTTCACAGGCAAGCTGACAGGGATCACGGGCAGGCAAACATTGATCTCGGGCAGCCTCAGTCTCATTCTGGGTAGATCCGGGCAAGCATAAACAATTCCGGGCAGCCATTCTAGGCAGTTGGAAGAATGGGTAGAAAGCCCTAATTTGACTTTTTTGTATAAAATTCACTTCTGTGGATTTTGATATGTGGTTCAAACCTATTAGGGTTTGCGAATTTTTTCTAAAGAACTCAAGTCGTCTCATTTAAGAGATGAATTACTAATGCTTTTGGGGTTTTTGTCCTTTAAAGGTTTCCCCGTGAAAAACTACTGTGTTCAATGTGGGTGATGTTGTTGATGTTTTTACTATACTTGTCTTTTGTTATCTTATAATCTGCAAAATTTTAAAGAATTCATGCTAATGCTAAAATTTCAACAGCATGTGTTCAGTAGCAGCAGTATCACATTGTTTCCCGATTTCAAACAATGATCAAATTATGAATAAAGTGTGCTTGCATAGTGTGAATGAGGCAGAGAATAATCCACTCTTATTTGTAGTTTAACCCTACAATTATCTAACCATTTTAACTTGTGTTTGATTGCTTGTGTACAGGGTTTGGAGGACTAATGTAAAAGGGAAGGAATGGCAGACTAGGTATAGGGAAGGCTGCCACTGTAAGAGAAACCCTTACAGTTGACAGTAGTTAGGATAATGCCTTAAAATGAGAAAGCAAAGGTATGTTACAGACCTAGGAAGATGACGGTGCGTGAGATGGACAAAAGGGTAATGGGGATGAGGAATGAGGTTTAGGGTGGCAACAGGCTAGAAAAGAGGAAGACCGAGAGATAAAGGAAGCTAGAGAAAGAAAAAGAGAGGGTCTCTAGAGAGGAAAAGAGAGGGAGATAAGCGGAGGAAGGAGAGAAGAAGGCGTCGAGGCTGTCACAAGACAGGCCGAGCGTGGAGGGGAAGTGGAAGAAGCTATTGCAACCCTAGCAGCAGTAGACCCAAGGGAGTTGGAGGTTGGAAAATGGCAGCCAATGGTGGAGAGAGGAGGCCAAGGGTGAAAGGGAATGTTTAGGAGGCTTAGGAGGAGGGTTGTTGCAGGTTGTTAGCGCTGTTTTGGAGGGTAGCCGAGGGGAGAACTTGGGCAGCGAGAGTGGAGGAAGGAAAAGAGAGGGAGGCCTAGGGTAAGGTTAGGCTAGTAGAGGGATAGCAAACCCTAGGGGAGGAGTGAAGGCCCTAGAGGGTGTTTCTAGGACTGATTTGGGGGATGTGAGAATTAAGAAGGTAAAGGGAACCTAGGACTAACCCTAACCTAGGCCTAAACTAACCTAAACCTAACCTAAAATTAACCCTAAACAAACCATAAACTAGGTTTTAGAAAAGAAAATGAGATGAAGACAAATAGAACTAACGCTAACAAAACCCTAACCTCACCTATTGCATCTACGAGTGATTAATCAACCTCTAGAGAAGACTAACCCTAAAGCCCAATGGTTCAACCCTAGTAGAACTCCTAGAAAAGGATGTTCTTCTACACTAAGGTGACTAAGGAGTGACAAAGAGTTTTTCCAAGACAAAATACAACCCTATGGCTACCATTTAATCCATCAGCAGAATCATTCATCAATCATTAACAAAGACACATAAAAAAAATCATGGATACCACCTTGTGCACATGTTTAACCAACAAAACACAGGATCACCTTCAGAAAAAGAGCCAAAACCAAGATACTTCAAGAATTCACCATCAAACCCAGAAAAAACCTTCCACAAGAGGAGGCGCCTCACTTTAAAGAGCTCTAGGTAGGGTAAAATAAGTGCATAGTGTTTTATCCCACTTGTCTTCTTTCTAGAAATGAAGAGAGGAGATTTATTTATAAGATTTCACACTCACTTTTACAAAGATATCCAAGCCGACATGCCTTTAAAATGTCAATTTGAAATTATAAAATGTCAACTTAAAATTAAAACAAAATAATAATAAAAAACAACCTAATGTAGGCTTATAGTAGGCTACCTGGGGTATTTTTCCCCTTGGTACCAAAAACTGCTAAAATAAGTGAATCACTCCAAACGAAAGGCTGGAGTGAGCTGGAGGGAGGGCGTTATACCCAATCTATCCCTGAGAATGTTGTAAATGTTGAGTATGGTTGTCATTGATGTCAAAGGAGGTCAATAATGACAAAGGAATAACCAAGGATATGATGACAAGGAAAACTCAGTGAAAGATAAAAGATAACAAAGGAAATGACATGGCATGTATGATGATGAGGCATGTGTTTGTAGGTTGCAAAGAACTTACTGAAACTGTTGAAACTCTTGTTGAAAATCAGAGTTCATTAATGACAAAGGAATAACAAAGGAAGTGATGATGTGGTATATGGCATGTATGATGAGGTTGTAAAATCATATGATGATGTTTTAGTCCTCTCATGATGTCATTGTTACAATTTGACACCATTCTATAAAAGTATGGCAACTTGCTGAAACTCTGGAAAGTTGACTGTGTTGAAAAACTAATTTAAGTTGCTCTTGGAAAATTCCCGCCATATATCATGGATTAATGATAAAAATTATCTGAGAGTGTCAAGTTATAGCTTGTTGACCTGTGCACATGACCATGATCTCATCTTGCTTTAAAAGTGCTTGAAGAAAAAGTTACGGGTCCTCCAAAATGAGGTTTCAAACTAAAATTGGCTGAAACTGCAACTGAAATGCTGAAACGAAAAGTTGGCTAAGTTTTGGAAAACCAGTCTAAAGCGTCCTAGTAAAATGCTCGCCATATTTTGTAGGATGCTAGTAAAAAATATGTGAGGCCATCAGACTTTAGTTTGTTGATGTGTGCATTTGACCATGGTCTCATCCCTTAAAAGGCGCTTGAAGACAGAGTTACGAGTCTGCCAAAACAGGGTTTCAAGCTGTTTTGCACTAATTCTATAAAACTGCCTAACTAGCCTCTGTAAAATGTTCGCTATTTCTTCTACGTGATGGATTAAATTATTCTGAAGGTACAATCATCGAAATTGTTGATTGATGCATCTAACCATCTCTTCAGTTTGTCCAAAAGGTGTCTAAAGATGAAGATATTAATCTGCCAAAAGTGCCTCCTAGCTTGATTTTCATTGTTTCAGTAAAACTATCAGTGTTAAAACCAGTTATAAAAGGTCATTTACAAATGCCCGCTAAATGTTGTCTTGCAGTCAATAAATTTGTCTAATGCCATGAGTCTGCTCCTTGGAGACCTGACTATCTATCCATGGTTTTAGTATTCTCTCTAGAGGTCACACACGCGAAATATGAGTCTGCCAAAAGTGCCTTCTAGCTTGATTTGCATTGTTTCAGTAAAACTGTCAAAATGTCAAAACCAATTATAAAAGGCCATTTTGAAATACACACCAGAAGCTATGATTGTGTAGATAAATTTATATAATGGTATGGATCTATTATTTGGTGAACTGTCCATCTAGTCATGGTCTTAGTTCTTCATTTGGTGATCACATGTGTGAGATATAAACCTGCTAAATTGAGGAAAAAATATGAAAAGTAAGATAATTCAGGCATTTCCAGAAAACGTTTTTTTGCATAATAAAAAGAATTTCATGCCAGCAATATTATGAAGAATGATTGCAGACACATAAAGGATGATTGGAGACTTATGAAGAATGTCCACCATAACATTGGAAAATGATAAATTAGTCAAACAGAGTTTTTATATTGTTATTAAATAAATAGAGATTTAAAAAACAAAAATATAAATATACAGAGATATAACAAACAAAAATTTATTATCCAAGTAGCAGAGTATAAAAGAAGCGCATTATTTATAAAACAGAGTTTATTATTTATTAAAAACAAACAAAGAAGAAACTGTTAGTAAAAGAGTGTGACTGTTTAAACTAAAACAGAGTTAATTAATGAAAGGATGCGACTGTAAAAAAGGCACAAGCTGCCAAGATGAAGAGATGTGACTGTAATGAAGGAATGCGATTACGAAAACGCATGATGTTGAACAGACACAATGATGAAAAGACATAATGGTTAAAGACAGGATGGCAGAAATATTTAAATAGAAGATTGAATTGAAGGAAGTGTGTCTCTGGAGTCCAGATCTGTGTAGCAGCAAGTACGACAGAGACCATAGAGAAGAGTAACCTGTGATAGAGTTTAAAAGAAGGTCTGGAAGTCTGATAAAAACATATTAGAGTGGCAGGGTGGTGCGTGGGAAGGCTACATGCCTGCAAGGGGGTTGTAGCTTCCTTCCACTAGCAACTGGTAAATAAGGGTGTCGTCTGTCAGTTGTAGCTGACAAAATAGAGGGTCGAAGCCTCCTTCCAGTAGTAGCTAGTAAATAGGGTGTTGTAGCATCCTTGTCTTCTGTAGCAAAAAAAAACCAGGGTGTTGTAGCATCCTTGTTTGTAGTAGCAAGTAGAAACTAATTGTAAATATAATTTGCAGTTATAGAAAGTGTTGGTGGTTTTCCAATTGGGTTCCACGATAAAATCTATGCTTTATGTTTCTTGTTGATTCTGTGTGTTAATAATTAATGAATAAAAGTGTTTTTAAATTATAAAAGTTATCAATACTGATTCACCCCTGCCTCTCAGTATTGTCCAATATTCCAACAATTGGTATCAGAGCAGGATCCTTCACTACTTTTTAATCACTGAAAGGAAGATCCTATTAAAAACCACTATGGATCAACGAGAAGGGCTAGCTATTAACAGACCTCCATTATTCACAGGAATTAACTATGTATACTAGAGTGCAAGAATCAAGTGCCATCTAATGTCTCTTGGATGGAAGGTCTGGAGAGCAGTTGAAAAAGAGTATAATATATCAGACAGCCTACCTACAGACAGAGAGGAACTAGACCAATATGAGGCCAATGCAAAATCCCTGAATGCAATCTTGAGTGGGTTAACCAATTAAGTTTTTGTAAAAGTCATGCAATGCTAGACAGTCAAACAGGCTTAGGAAAAATTTAAAAATGCCTATGAAGGAGCATCCAAAGTCAAACAATCCAAACTTCAGACATAAAAAAGGACAGTTTGAAATCCTAAAAATGAAAGAGGAAGAAAAAATTGCAGAATATCTTCTAAGAGTAGATGAAATTGTCAATGTTAATAGACGCCTTGGAGGAGTAATAAAGGAGAGAGAAGTAGTTGACAAAGTACTAAGAACCCTACCAATGAAGTATGACTCAAAGGTGTCCACTCTAGAAGAACGAGATGATCTTGAACTCATGACAATAAATGAAATACATGGGATCTTCACTGCCTATGAAATGAGAACAAGACAAGATGGATCATCAAAGAAAGAAGCAGTATTTAAAGCCTCAAAAGAGCCAAAGAAGTCTAAAGCCTTATCCAAGAACCAATCAGAGAACTTAGATGATGAAGAAGCTCTTTTCATTAAGAAACTTGAGAGAGGTATTGGCAAGAACAAAGGAAATCTACCTTTGAAATGCTTTAACTATGGAAGGATTGGTCACTTTGCCTCAAAGTGTCCCTACCCAAAACAAGAAGACGATGATGATGATGAAGAATCTTGCTGTCATAAGAAAGATCAAAAGAATAAAACCATATACAAGAAGTAATTTAAGAAAAAGAAGAAAAACTTATATTCCAAGGAAGACAGTGAAGATGAAATCCTATTCATGGGAACAGTAACTCAAGCTTCAGAAGATGATTCAGATGTGGAAGGAGAGGTGGACCTAAAAGTTGAACTCATAAGTGCACTTGAAGAATTGAGAAAGAGCAGAATGAAGAACAAATCTTTGAAAGAAAAATTATCAAAAGATAAAGAGTCAAGTCAAATTATTATTGATTTGAAAAACCAGCTTCAAGAGGCCAAAAGGATTGAAGAAGACCTGGTATTGCGGCTTAAGAAGAAAAATCAAGATTTTGAAAGACTTGAAGCAGAGATTATCCTGGTTAGGAAGAAACTTGATGAAAAAACTGTTCAATCAAAATTTGAGAAGAGCTCAAGGACTTTAGATGACATCTTAAGTAGCCAAAGACCATTGAGTGATAACACTGGATTAGGATATGACAAAGAAAAGAAGCCAGAATTTTTGTCTTTTACATTCCAAGATAGAGATAAAAGAAGCTATGTTGCTGCACTCAAAAGACCAACTAAGAAGGATAGTCAAAAATCTGCTCCTTTTTTTCATGATAAAGATAGAAACGATATGATGCCTAAAAGACCAAAGACAAGCAGGTATCAACAGATCTGCTTCCGTCATTGCTACTCTTGTAATAATTTTGGACATATGTAAGATGAGAAAAAATGCTTCAGTAAAAATTCAGAAACAAAGGAAGGGATGGAAGTTGTGAAGTAGAAAGATCAAAGATTCCTCAAATATAAGGAAAGTTCTATGGATACTGTCATTGTTGTCACAAGTTTGGTCACTAGGTTGGCGATTGCAGAACCAAGGGAAAAGATCAAAGTTTGAGAAGGAAACAAGACACAAACACATCAAATGATAGAAGACTGGTAAGCAGGGTACCTCATGGCAAGATGTGGAGGAAGAAAGTCAGATTACAAAGACTCAGAGGAAACAAAGATTCCAAGCATCAATGACGTTTCCAAAGATCATGTTAAGCATAATAGTGTTGTAGATAAGAATGATATCCATCATGATGGAAAGCAAGATGAAGATGTAAAAGAAAACACCGATGGAGATGAAGATGATGATGAAGAATTTAGTAACGATGGTGGAACTAAAGGAGAATGTCTTTTCTAAAATCTCTCATGACCTAGGAGAGAACCCTGAAATAAGCATTAGAGGGGATCATATACTCGAGGGGAGTAAATATCAGAAAATTGCAATTGATATTGGAAAATAATTAATTTCATTTGGTAAAAGACATTGAAAAATCTAAAAGCTATCTTCCTCAAAGACAAGAAGTAGAGTGTTAGATTGAAGAGTCACAAGTGTACTTGCCTAGAGACCATCCATGTGACCAATGAAGTACTAAATCACAAGTTAAAGTTGAAATGTAAATAAAAGCATAACCATGATGAAAAATAGTGAAAAAAAATGATCTCAGTAACATTGGAAGAAGAGTATAGTATGAATGAAGCTAGTGCATATCATTTTGATCTTTGGTCAGAAAGGGGAGCAAAAACATAAAGTGTAGAAGTTGCTTGTATAGCATTGAAGACTCCCTAATGAAGAACAAGTTTAACAATCAAGCAAAGGAATCTTCATTTCTCAAACCAAGTACATCAAAGACGTGCTTAAGAAGTTTAAGATGGAAGACTCCAAGCCTGTTAGTACTCTTATGATCACTGGTTGTAAGTTAAGCAAGGATGATGAATCTTTGGAAGTAGATCATACCATGTATAGATCTATGATAGGAAGCCTACTATATCTGACAGCTACAAGACCGGATGTCATCCAAGTTGTAGGATTGGTCGCTAGATTCCAATCAGCTCCCAAAGAAACACATGTAACAGCAGTAAAAAGAATTTTTAGATATTTGAAAGGGACTATGGAGTATGTGGTTTATGGTACCCAAATGGTCAAGACTTCACTTTAAAAACATTCACTGATGCAGATTGGGCAGGAAGTGTTGATGGTCGGAAGAGTACCAGTGGAGCAGCATTCTTTTTGGGAGATTATTTGGTATCATGGTTAAGCAAAAAACAAACCTCCATTGCACTATCTACGGCAAAAACTAAATATATTGTTGCTGCATCATGTTGTACTCAGGTCATTTGGATGAAGCAGACATTGGAAGACTTGCTTGTGAAGTGTACACACTGAGAGGGGGGGTGAATCAATGTAAAGCCAATTTTAAACCTTTTCTTAGCTTGACACAGATAACTACCAATTCATCAAGCAATCACATAAACTTTTCATAAACATATTATTCACATATTATAGCATTTAACTCATCAAGAACCATAACACACGAAAACACCACATCATATAAATTTGTAATCTTTTTATATTAGTTTGGCTCGGCTACAACCGTTAGGCAAAATCAGCACCTACTGATATATAGAGCACCTACTCTATATCCAGGACCTTGCCTGGTTTTGTAGACCCTGCTAAGAAGGGTTTGAGGTATCCTAACCTCAAAAAGCAAGTCAAGCTTGCATTTACATTAAAGCTTACTGTCATATCAACATCGTCTTGTTTCTTCAATCAATTCAGCTGCTGGTCAATACTGCTGATCATCTGCTCATCATCAATGCTGCTTACTGTCACTTCTTCAAACCTCCTTATTTTTGTCAGCTTCAAGGGTGCTCCAAGACCCTGCAATATGTTCTTCAAAATATTTCAACAGTCTTACTTGATCTCTGCCACACATTTACTGGTCTCACACTTTACCACTGTCACCTTCTTGCTGCTTATACTTACTCAAGCTACCTCTATCTTGAACTCTTCAAATCTGCTCTGGATATCTCAAATAAGCCTGCATTGAGTTTCTCTAACAAATCTGCTCTGGACTTTGCAATGCTGGTTCACTTGTCATGTCACTGTTGTTACTATCTTGTCAAGCTGTCACTAAAAGATGACGTACCTGCTGTAAGGTTAATTCAGGACTGGTGTACTTTATTCCCAAGCAAATACAGACCTTTTACAGGGCTGGAAATGACTGATAGACAATCAGGAATAAATGGCAGCCTGTTGTGTTAATTATTTTCATATCAACTGCTGCTCAGGAATCTGGTCATACTCTGATCACGCCAACGAACAAAAGATTTGCTCATGTGCTGCTCATGCCAATCATCAACAGCCTGCTCTTACTCTTGTTCAGAAATCAATGATAAAAACTGTGTGTATGTCTATCTTCTTTTTCCTGTCCATGTCCCCATCAAACAGCTGTCTCAGTCCAACAACAAACCTTGTTTTACTGCTGCTCCAATCAAACAAAATAAATTCGGACTGCTACTCTATTGCTGCTTCAGAGACCCACAAATTCTCACAGAAGAATATTAACCAAAAATGCCTTCAATGCTTCTCATATGTCAATCTGTTGTAGCTAAAGTTGACTGGGGAGAGTGAATGCTGAACTGTATATGTGCTCTTACTGTTTATACATACACACTCCACTGATCTCTTAATACCTCAGCATTCTTCATCATACTATATATCACTATCTTCATAGTCAACATCAAAAAGGTTGTGTACTGGTTTAGACCGCAGAAAAATCATCTCATCACTTATAGACCTTCAGAGTTTCATTGGTATGTGTGTTTGGCTGCTTTGAGTGAATGTCTCACTAAAAAGTAACTCAGAGTAATAGATAGACATAATCTTTTGTTCATTCAAGCTACCTAAACAATGTGGTGCATACCTTGTTTATGACATGCTACCAGAATTGAGCTGCTGCTAATCAGAGTCTGCTCTTTTATCTTCTCATGCCCACAGAGCCATTCACTAGTCCATATCAGAGATACTAGTCATCCTCTTACTGCTGTCAAGCTTTCAGTTTAGGTCAAGCTCGCTCAAAACAAACTTTTCAAAGCATCAAGCTTTTGTCTGTTGCTGCGTTTTTCCCTCAGTTTGTGCAATTCTTGTTGCAGGCACTCATGAACACTCTTTTCAGGCTCCCCTGCTAGATTCTCTGTAAGTTGTTCATGTCTTCTAAGAATGCTAGATAATCGAACGCGTGTAGTCTCCAGACACAAATCCTCTTGCTCAAAATTAACTTCTCCAGTCAATGCTCGAGCTTGTTTGCGAAGATGCTCCAAATCCAAATGACTTCTTGTTACATTCTTCCGTAGCAATTTTGTATAATTTATTTTTGACAAACAATAGCACCTCCAGAGTCCAAACAGAGCAACTTTACATTTAATTCACTGCATCCATGGACTGTCACAGTCGCCGGGACTTCCACCCAGTCTCGGACGCAATCATTCTAACCCCAACTCGCGGCAACACCACCGCCCTATGAACTGTAGCATAAATATTAAAACCATTTTGCTCCATCGAATTTATTATTGAAGAATAAATCTA
This sequence comes from Pseudotsuga menziesii, assembly GCA_001517045.1. Taxonomy (NCBI): domain Eukaryota; kingdom Viridiplantae; phylum Streptophyta; class Pinopsida; order Pinales; family Pinaceae; genus Pseudotsuga; species Pseudotsuga menziesii. The sequence goes on from LPNX011103512.1 coordinate 1,056,886, forward strand.
GCATATACATGGTCTCTTCGATATGTTCATTCCTAAAACAAATGAATCCAGTCAAACAAACGGAGACCCAGATGATAGCCGCACATATGAAGAAAACCCAATTTATCAATGTTGTTGCAGAGAGACCGACAACCTCACAGCGTTTTTCCTATGCTAATACAGTCCCGGATGGTGAACCCAATATCTGCAAAATGGGTGAGCTATATTCTCTTCCCTTTTAAATCTCGTTGAGCTCGATCATGGCAGAAAGCAAGTGAAATAAGGGGCTCTTCCCCTGCGTACACAAGTGAAATGAGAGACTCTTCCTTTGAGCAGATGAATCTCAATCAGAGTTTTCAATACCCCGATACCTGAATTTGGTCGAGTTCAGAGATCAATCATACTCGCGAGGTTGCGTATATCACCTATGCATGCTTTGTTTTGTAATGCAATATTATCTTCACACATATGTCATACCTCAGCAATCTGCCTAGCTTTCCAGAAACAGAACGACACCGAGTTTTCACATAGTAAAATGAGGATTTGAGAAATTCAGACTGCTGTTCCACCCAGAATTTCCTCAGTTGCTGCAAGCTGCTCCCAGAATTCTCCTCAAACTAACTGCGGCTTTCCTCAGAGCTATCCCAAAAATTTCCACCACGG
>LPNX011103512.1:1057728-1074298 GCA_001517045.1 Pseudotsuga menziesii
ATCTGCATCTCTCCCTTTGTCTTCATCTCTCCCCCTTTGGCATCAATGGCAAAGGGTGTCCACATACCTGTCTCTGAAATCTCTGATCACTGCTGACTGCTCCCCCTGTCAATATGCACGATCCTAGGACCTGTCTGTATGCCTGGAGTAACCATCCTTTCTCCTTTGAGTTCACTCTCCAGCCTCATGAACTCAAGGTGTGCTAAGGTCTTTGAGAGACCTTACACTTGGCTTGCCGTATGGCAGCCATCCTCCCTGCTCTGATCAGCTTCTCCTATCTGCAACAGCTCGGTCTTCCTCATCCATACCTGCTTCTTGACATCTGTTCTTTGAGCATTTGTTCCTTCATTTGTACTGGCTTTCCTTGATGAGTTGTCTAGGTAACTTCTCAAGGATTGTTTCCGTGTACTCCAACAATCTTGAGCTTTGTGCCCAAGGCCACTGCAGCTATAACACCTCATCGTACGACAATGTGCAGCAATGTGACTGACATTGTTGCAAGACCAACATCTGACTGAGCTGTTGGAGCTTCCAACACTTCTTTGATCAACTTCATTTCTCCATGCTTGAGAGTGTCTTTGACTGTAGACATTTGTCTTCTGATCCTCAAATCTTCTTGCTGATGTGTATGGAGTACTCCTTGCTTGACTTCTTTGACTGGCACATTCATGGGCTTTGTGTCCAAACCCACTGCAAGAGTAGCATCTCAATGTGTGACATGTGGCAGCAACATGTCTGACTTGTTTACATGTCCAACATTTAACTGAGACATTGGGGCTTCCAGCCCTTCTTCTTCCATAGAACCTACAATCCATAGCCTTATGACCAAAGTTAGAACACAAATAACAATAACCATTGAAGCCATTTTCATACCTGGGTCTTGTAGTTGTTTCCTTTATGAAGTTGCTTTGATGAACAGACCTAACTCCTTGTTTCATCTTTGAACTTCCAAACTCCTTGTTGTCATGTGCAGGTGCCTGGGGAGCAACTTTGGACGTTGATGGACCTGCTTCTGGAGTCTTCGGAGACCAAGCGTCATCTTCAAATTTTTCTTTGTTCTTCTTGTAACCAAGACCAGTTTTGTCGAGTGGATATCTTTGGCAATCTAAGATCTTATCTAGGACTATTGAACTGTCCTAGAGCTTGACAGAGCTGCTGTTGAACTTCTCATGATGCTTTGATTTTTCAATCTTCTTTCTGAGATTGACAATCTCAAACTCATGCTTCTGATTTGTCACTTCTTTTTCTTCCAATTGATCTCTTAATGCTTCTTCTATTCTCTTGGCTTCTTCTAGCTGAGTTTTCAGATCAAGATTTGCCTCTCTTGCTTCTTCAAGTAATTTTGAATCTTTATCATGGTTCTTTTGTTCTAGGGTTAGATCGATCAAATCAATCTTTAGCTTTTCTTTTTCTACTTCCTTTTCCTTCAGCAATTTCAGCCAACCTACTCCTTCATGCTTAAGTTTCTTAAGCAACTCCTTTAGTTCAACATTCTGCTTTTGGAGATTATCCATATAATCAAAGGTTGTCGTCCTAAACATCTTGTAATCAGATTGATTAAGATCAACTTTGTTCAAGAACCAATCAGCTCTGAGATCTATGTTGCATACATAGTTTATAATTCTCTGTTTAGCTTTCAACATTGCTTCATCATCATCTGCAAGAACCTTCTCAATTTCATCACACAAGCTACCATAATCACAAGAGTCCATACCTTTACTAGAGTCATCTTCCTATTTATCTTCTTCTTGATTCAGCTCTTCTGGGGGCTTGTCTTCTAATTTCTGATCTGTCTTTTCGGGTTCTGGTCTTGCCTTCTGAAACTCACTCTCCAGCTTGAACCATAGGTCTTTTGCCGAAGTATACTCTCCTATACTTTCCTTCACTGAGCTGGGAAGTCCATCCATGAGGAACTTCAAGGCTGTAGTGTTGTCATTCTTTGCTTCCTTCTGTGCAGCTGGTTTTCCTTTCTTGTTTGATGGAGCGGGTGGATTGATGACAATTTCCCAAATCCCAAACTTCTTCAGATAAGCCTTCATTTTGCTCCTCCAACTGAAATAATCTGTAACATCAAGTACAGGCACGTCATTGCTTGATGGCTCTTTCTTTTCCTCCATTGTGTCTAAGGATCTCCTTCAAGCTTGCTAGGCTTGTGACGAAGGCCGGCTCTGATACCAATTGTAGACACTGAGAGGGGGGGTGAATCAGTGTAAAGCCAATTTTAAACCTTTTCTTAGCTTGACACAGATAACTACCAATTCATCAAGCAATCACATAAACTTTTCATAAACATATTATTCACATATCATAGCATTTAACTCATCAAGAACCATAACACAGGAAAACACCACATCATATAAATTTGTAATCTTTTTATATTAGTTTGGCTCGGCTACAACCGTTGGGCAAAATCAGCACCTACTGATATATAGAGCACCTACTCTATATCCAAGACCCTGCCTGGTTTTCTAGACCCTGCTAAGAAGGGTTTGAGGTATCCTAACCTCAAAAAGCAAGTCAAGCTTGCATTTACATTAAAGCTTACTGTCATATCAACATCATCTTGTTTCTTCAATCAATTCAGCTGCTGGTCAATACTGCTGATCATCTGATCATACTCATCTGCTCATCATCAATGCTGCTTACTGTCACTTCTTCAAACCTCCTTATTTTTGTCAACTTCAAGGGTGCTCCAAGACCCTGCAATATGTTCTTCAAAATATTTCAACAGTCTTACTTGATCTCTGCCACACATTTACTGGTCTCACACTTTACCACTGTCACCTTCTTGCTGCTTATACTTACTCAAGCTACCTCTGTCTTGAACTCTTCAAATCTGCTCTGGATATCTCAAATAAGCCTGCTTTGAGTTTCTCTAACAACTCTGCTCTGGACTTTGCAATGCTGGTTCACTTGTCATGTCACTGTTGTTACTATCTTGTAAAGCTGTCACTTAAAGATGTTGTACCTGCTGTAAGGTTAATTCGGGACTGGTGTACTTTATTCCCAAGCAAATACAGACCTTTTACAGGGCTGGAAATGACTGATAGACAATCAGGAATAAATGGCAGCCTGTTGTGTTAATTATTTTCATATCAACTGCTGCTCAGGAATCTGGTCATACTCTGATCACGCCAACGAACAAAAGATTTGCTCATGTGCTGCTCATGCCAATCACCAATAGCCTGCTCTTACTCTTGTTCAGAAATCAATGATAAAAACTGTGTGTATGTCTATCTTCTTTTTCCTGTCCATGTCCCCATCAAACAGCTGTCTCAGTCCAACAACAAACCTTGTTTTACTGCTGCTCCAATCAAACAAAATAAATTCGGACTGCTACTCTATTGCTGCTTCAGAGACCCACAAATTCTCAGAGAAGAATATTAACCAAAAATGCCTTCAATGCTTCTCATATGTCAATCTGTTGTAGCTAAAGTTGACTGGGGAGAGTGAATGTTGAACTGTATATGTGCTCTTACTGTTTATACATACACACTCCACTGATCTCTTAATACCTCAGCATTCTTCATCATACTATATATCACTATCTTCATAGTCAACATCAAAAAGGTTGTGTACTGGTTTAGACCGCAGAAAAATCATCTCATCACTTATAGACCTTCAGAGTTTCATTGGTATGTGTGTTTGGCTGCTTTGAGTGAATTTCTCACTAAAAAGTAACTCAGAGTAATAGATAGACATAATCTTCTGTTCATTCAAGCTACCTAAACAATGTGGTGCATACCTTGTTTATGACATGCTACCAGAATTGAGCTGCTGCTAATCAGAGTCTGCTCTTTTATCTTCTCATGCCCACAGAGCCATTCATTCGTTCATATCAGAGATACTAGTCATCCTCTTACTGCTGTCAAGCTTTCAGTTTAGGTCAAGCTCGCTCAAAACAAACTTTTCAAAGCATCAAGCTTTTGTCTGTTGCTGCGTTTTTCCCTCAGTTTGTGCAATTCTTGTTGCAGGCACTCATGAACACTCTTTTCAGGATCCCCTGCTAGATTCTCTGTAAGTTGTTCATGTCTTCTAAGAATGCTGGATAATCAAACGCGTGTAGTCTCCAGGCACAAATCCTCTTGCTCAAAATTAACTTCTCCAGTCAATGCTCGAGCTTGTTTGCGAAGATGCTCCAAATGACTTCTTATTACATTCTTCTGTAGCAATTTTGTATAATTTATTTTTGACAAACAATAGCACCTCTAGAGTCCAAACAGAGCAACTTTACATTTAATTAACTGCATCCATGGACTGTCACAGTCGCCGGGACTTCCACCCAGTCTCGGACGCAATCATTCTAACCCCAACTCGCGGCAACACCACCGCCCTACGAACTGTAGCATAAATATTAAAACCATTTTGCTCCATCGAATTTATTATTGAAGAATAAATCTAGCATATACATGGTCTCTTCGATATGTTCATTCCTAAAACAAATGAATCTAGTCAAACAAACAGAGACCCAGATGATAGCTGCACATATGAAGAAAACCCAATTTATCAATGTTGTTGCAGAGAGATCGACAACCTCACAGCGTTTTTCCTATGCTAATACAGTCCCGGATGGTGAACCCAATATCTGCAAAATGGGTGAGCTATATTCTCTTCCTTTTTAAATCTCGTTGAGCTCGATCATGGCAGAAAGCAAGTGAAATAAGGGGCTCTTCCCCTGCGTACACAAGTGAAATGAGAGACTCTTCCTTTGAGCAGATGAATCTTAAACAGAGTTTTCAATACCCCGATACCTGAATTTGGTCGAGTTCAGAGATCAATCATACTCACGAGGTTGCGTATATCACCTATGCATGCTTTGTTTTGTAATGCAATATTATCTTCACACATATGTCATACCTCAGCAATCTGCCTAGCTTTCCAGAAACAGAACGACACCGAGTTTTCACATAGTAAAATGAGGATTTGAGAAATTCAGACTGTTGTTCCACCCAGAATTTCCTCAGTTGCTGCAAGCTGCTCCCAGAATTCTCCTCAAACTAACTGCGGCTTTCCTCAGAGCTATCCCAAAAATTTCCACCACGGCTGCCTTAGTCAAGCTAGCGAGCTTCTTCACCTTATAATTCCTTACATGGAGTGAGAGAATACTTGTTAATATATACACCTTTGAGGTTGTCCATATCCATAAAATAAGGGCAGCCTTAGGTCAAAAAGGTATGTATATTTTTTGTATTTTAATTTTTAATTATTATTTTATTTTAAACCATCCTTTTTATTTCACCTCACCCCATTTGTTAATTTTTTAATTATTATTTTATTTTAAAAAAAGGCTTTCTTCAAACCATATTAGGGCCACCTTAAGGATGTTATTATTATCCTTTTGACTGGGCTGACTTCACCATTTACTTTGACTATTTAAAACTTCAAGTGGCTTGGGTCATCAACATAAGGGACTTCTTCACATCTTAAGGTCTTCTTCAAAAATGTCCATGGCTCCACCTCCATGATCATAAATAGAACCATATATCATCAGCAACCTTCCATCTTCAAACCCTTAATCATAAGCAACCAAGTGTGCCATCATATCATTATGTATATGGATGCCAAGTCTTAATTACACTAGGTCCATCTCCAAGACCTCATGACCACATCATCATGACCCAACAAAGGTCCAAGGACATCCCAAAGGTCCACTGCAAGTCCATGTTGGCATCAATGACAATTTCATCAACATGAAGTATGAGAATCCAATGGTAATAAAGTGTGACAACACTAGTGCTATAGACATATCAACCTATTATGCACTCTAAAACAAAGCACATTCCAATAAAATATCATTTTCTAAGCGATCAAGTGTCACAAAAGTTTGTCAAATTAGAATATGTAGATACAAAACAACAGATAGTTGATATCTTCACTAAGCCACTACCCAAAGAAGCATTTGAGCATCTTAGACATAAGTTGGAATAATCTCCTTACAATGAATAAAAAGGAGAAAAAGCATCATGTCAGGGGGAGATATGTTGACAGGGGGAGTTGTCAGAAAAGAAGTCTTTGTCATTAATGTCAAAGGGGAAGAAAAATCAAAGAGTTGTTGCCATCAATGCCAAAGGGGGGGAATGTTGAGTATGGTTGTCATTGATGTCAAAGGAGGTCAATAATGACAAAAGAATAACCAAGGATATGATGACAGGGAAAACTCAGTGAAAGATAAAAGAATAACAAAGGAAATGACATGGCATGTATGATGATGAGGCATGTGTGTGTAGGTTGCAAAGAACTTGTTGAAACTCTTGTTGAAAATCAGACTGCATTAATGACAAAGGAATACCAAAAGAAGTGATGACATGGCATATGGCATGTATGATGAGGTTGTAAAATCATATGATGATGTTCTAGTCCTCTCATCAAGTCATTGTTATAATTTGACACCATTCTGTAAAAGTATGGCAACTTGCTGAAACTCTGGCTGAAACTCTGAAAAATTGACTAAGTGTTGAAAAACTAGTCTAAGTTGCTCTTGGAAAATTCTCGCCATATATCATGGATTAATGATGAAAATTATCTGAGAGTGTCAGGTTATAGCTTGTTGACCTGTGCACATGACCATGATCTCATCTTGCTTTAAAAGTGCTTGAAGAAAAAGTTGTTGGTCCTCCAAAATGAGGTTCAAGACTGAAATTGGCTGAAACTCCAGCTGAAACACTGAAACGAAAAAATTGGCCAAGTATTGCAAAACCGGTCTAAAGCGCCCTAGTAAAATGCTTGTCATATTTTGTAGGATGCTGATAAAAAAATGTGAGGCCATCAGACTTTAGTTTTTCGATGTGTGCACCTGACCATGGTCTCAGTTCTCCTAAAAGGGGCTTGAAGACAAAGTTACGAGTCTACCAAAACAGGATTTCAAGTTGTTTTGCATCAGTTCTATAAAACTGCCTAAGTGGTCTCTGTAAAATGTTCGCTACATCCTGTACGTGATGGATTAAATTATTTTGAAGGTACAGTCATCTAGATTCTTGATTGGTGCATCTAACCATATCTTCAGTCTGTCCAAAAGGTGTCTGAAGATGAAGATATTAGTCTTCCAAAAGTGCCTCCTGGCTTGATTTTGACTATTTCAGTAAAACTGTCCAAGTGTTAAAACTAGTTATAAAAGGTCATTTACAAATGCCCGCAAAATGTTGTCTTGGAGTCAATAAATCTATCTAACGCCATGAGTTTGCTCCTTGGAGACATGTCTATCTATCCATGGTTTTAGTATTCTCTTTGGAGGTCACATGTGTGAAATATGAGTCTGCCAAAAGTGCCTTCTAGCTTGATTTGCATTGTTTCAGTAAAACTGTCAAAATGTTAAAACCAGTTATAAAAGGCCATTTTGATATACACGCCAGAAGCTATGATTGTGCAGATAAATTTATATAATGGTATGGATCTATTCTTTGGTGCACTGTCCATCTAGTCATGGTCTTAGTTCTTCATTTGGTGATCACATGTGTGAGATATAAACCTACTAAATTGAGGGAAAAATATGAAAAGTAAGATAATTCAGGCATTTCCAGAAAACGTTTTTCTGCATAATAAAAAGAAATTCATACCAGCAATATTATGAAGAATGATTGCAGACACATAAAGGATGATTGGAGACTTATGAAGAATGTCCACCATAACATTGGAAAATGACAAATTAATTAAACCAAGTTTTATATTGTTATTAAATAAACAAAGATTTAATATACAAAAATATAAATATACAGAGATATAACAAACATAAATTTATTATCCAAGTAGCAAAGTATAAACAGAAGCACGTTATTTATATAACAGTTTATTATTTGTTAAAAACAAACAAAGAAGAAACTGTTAGTAAAAGGGTGACTATTCAAACTAAAACAAAGTTAATTAATGAAAGGATGCGACTGTAAAAAACGCACAAGCTGCCAAGATGAAGAGATGTGACTATAATGAAGGAATGTGATTATGAAAAGGCGTGATGTTGAACAAACACAATGATGAAAAGACATAATGGTTGAAGACAGGATGAAAGAAATATTTAAACAAAAGATTGAATTGAAGGAAGTGTGTCTCTGGAGTCCAGATCCGTGCAGTAGCAAGTACGATAGAGTCTAGAGAGAAGAGTTACCTGTGACAGAGTTTAAAAGAAGGTTTGGAATTCTGATAAAAACATTATAAAGTGGCAGGGTGGTGCTAGGGAAGGCTACATGCCTGCAAGGGGGTTGTAGCCTCCTTCCAGTAGCAGCTGGTAAATAAGGGTGTCGTAGCATCCTATCAGTTGTAGCTGACAAAACAGGGGGTCGAAGCCTCCTTCTAGTAGTAGTTGGTAAATAGGGTGTCGTAGCATCCTTGTCTGCTGTAGTAGGCAGAAACCAGGGTGTTGTAGCATCCTTGTCTTTTGTAGCAAGCAAAAACTAATTGTAAATTAAATTTTGCAGTTATAAAAAGTGTTGGTGGTTTTCCCAATTGGGTTCCACGATAAAATCGGTGTTCCATGTTTTTTGTTGATTCTGTGTAAATGATTAATGATTAAAAGTGTTTTTAAATTATAAAAGTTATCAATACTGATTCACCCCCCCTCTCAATATTGTCCAATATTCCAACAGTAAAATCCCTCAATACCCTCCTCAAAGTAGCAAGAAGGACTAGTGTGGAAGATGGCTTCCTCTAAGGAAAGAGACTAGGGAGAGAAGGCGCCAGTGTGCAGAAGGGCCAGGAGGGTGTCTTAAGTGGCTTCACAAAAGTCTAACCCTTTGGGTTGTTAAAAACCCCAACAAAGCACAGTCAATAGTGCCATTAAGCCATAGTACTCCTAAAGGAAGGAGCAAAGGGCCCAGCCATGACCACCATTGCTCAACAACACCCCTCCTGGTTGAAAAAATGGCTCTCTCTGGGGCACATCTGAAGGTGCATTGGGTACAGATGCAGTGTAACAAACTCCATGTGCCCCTTGTGATTCAGGCATTTATCTCCTTTGGGATTGATCTTCCCTTCCCATTACTTGTTCACTTTGTTTATATACTACAACCATTTTGCTAAGGCAGCCTCTTCAATTCACCTTGCCCCTTATTGTCTTTGCCTTAGTGATCCTACCTTAGGGAAGCGCCCCCTTGGGTTGGAGAAGAGCCAACTAGAAGTGCGAAGAGGAAGGGTGTGGTGATAGCGTCCTTTCCATCTTAAGTTCTCTCCTGGGCTAGTGTGTCTCTTTTGGGATTTAACTTGCGCATGCAAGCACCGGAGGGGTAACACATCTCAAGTATATAGTAGTAGTACCACTAGGATGAAACTTACTTTCCATGATTTGTTCTTCTAAAAGCATAATGTGTTGGAATCTTATAGAAATATAAACCCTAATAGCACGGTTGGAATTTCTTGAACTCACATCCTTGAGTTTATTGAAATTGACGGGGTTGGATTCATGAGCGAGTATATGAAATTCTAACTGGTTTCATTTTTCCCAACATTGAAATAAATTACTTAAAACCCCACCAAAATTTACAACTCAAATTCAAAACTTTCCATAAGTTAAAGCCTTTAATGAAAAAACCTTGGATTTCAACCATACATGAAGGAAATTATTGCAATAGCAGGTATTGCCGAAATTCTCATCTCCTAGTACCTATTCTAATCGTGAGTTGGTAGTTCCCATGACCATATGTTAGCTCTCTATGCTCATTGGTGTTTCCTGAGGGACTTTAAAGACCATATCCTTAAGCTCGTGAATTACATGATTATCAAGAAATTATATTAACTGACATATAACGCTTTGTATGTCTTGTAGCGGATTCAAAAGCCTTTCAAAAATTGAGACTATTTAGGGATTGATCAAGAGGGAAACATGGTGAAAGGCGCTATGAAAGCAGACAACAATGCAAAGGCCCATGTGGCGCAAAAGCAAGTGTTAGTGAAGGAGATGTATCATCAAATGTGATTCCTATCTAACATTCATGTAGATTATAGGAAATATGCTCATGTTGTGCCATGGAAAGAAATGTATGTTAAAACGCAAATAAATAAATAAAGAAAATGATAAAGGAATGAATATACATCCAAGGTTTAGTTTAATGGTTGATATTGGATGTCATTACAATGATAATTTAGATGGAATTTTAGATAGGCATAGAGTTTTGATCATGTTATGGCTCCCATGCTAAAATGGGTGTTATTGTGATAATACAAAGCAGAGTGGTAAAATTTGGTCGTATCAAGAGTTCGTGTATGGAAATTCACATGGAATTAAAAATTTGACAAATATTCAACAAAATACGAAGATGGTAAAGTCAGATGCTTAAATATATTTAAATAATGTTATCGTTAAAATTTAATTGTTAAAATCAAAGTAGAATTTTAAGTAGGATTACTGATACTCAGACTATAGTTTGATTTTTAAAAATCCAACTATTCATTAATCATTAATATAGGAGTGGAACTTGTTACCACCTAAATCGTACTTAGTTGGATTTCAAGTGAGATGACAAAGATTGAACAAGTCACTTGTTCATATCTAGTGCTCAGAAGTTCAAAGGTCCTTTCAGGGCCAGTTTTGGCCCCTTTCCAATTTTTTGCATGTTCATACCCTGCAAGGAAATTGTAATAAGTTGATGATAGCATGATGACCTTTGTAACAAGCTTGGCTAACTTAGACATAGTCATCAATATAGTACCCTAGAGTGATTTCTCCTAGTTAATTATATGTCGCTTTTCAGCGATATAATTTACGAGTTTTTCACCCAAATCTCCAAAGTTGGAGTATTTATCTTGGTGGTTAGGCCTTAGGAGGTTATTAACGTCTAAGAGTCTATGTATATTATGTTGTACACACCAAGCACACAAAGAGGGGGGATGAATCTGTGTGTGCAGTTTTTATTACTTTTTCAACTTTAACAATCAACAACTTATTCAATATTATGCATTATCACATTATCATTATATCATCAGCAGCATTGTTATCATCATCATAACATCATCATCACATAGATAGCATAGCAACACAGTACACATGATTTTTACATGGAAACCCAAGTCTTGGAGGGAAAACCACAGAAGCCTTTTTAAATTAGTTTTCTAGAAATAACTGAAAGGAACCAACAACCCCCTTATTACAAAGACTTCAATTTTCCAGCTTCAACTGAAAGGAGGCTACGACAACCTGATTTACAGGCTTCAACCTGAAGGAAGCTACCACTCCCCAGTTTTTCGGCTATGACCGAAAGGAGGCTACGACCTCCTTTCCTTGCCCCATCCTGCCACCTTGATAATAAGATAGAAAATGTTGAACCACAACCGCACTAATCCTGCAGACTTGCTAATCAACACATGTACTGCACTGCACAATCTGTACCACACTGCACAACCTTGTACCACACTGCTCAACCTGTACCACACTACAAAACCTGTACCACACTGCTCAACCTATACCACACTGCAGAACCTGTACCACACATCTCAACCTGTACCACACTGCACAACCTGTACCATACTGCACAACCACTTCCACTACTAACCACTGCGCATCATCTGATCACTACTCATCAACTAATCACTATCCCCTGTATCACACTGCTCGTCAACCTGTATAATCAACCTGTCCAATCAAGCTATACCAATCAATCTGTTTCTCACATCAACCAACTCAGTCAATCTGAGTCTGCACACCAAACTCAATCCACTTGGGTCAAACCAACTACTCATACAACTCAGCCAATCTAAGTCAAACCAACTGCACATAAGGCAACCTGTGCCAATACTACTCAACTGAACCAAACTGTACCAAGATGCTTATGTACCTGTGCCAAATCAATCACATACTTGTGTTAATCTAATCAAGTGCTCTGACAATCAACCAACCCTTCTTACTTGGCCTAGTTCATCCACTAAGAGACACATTTGACAAACCAAGAGACTTCACATACGGTCAACCAAACTCTGCCCAATCACACTCAACTCAATGACACCATAACCAACCTCTGTCACAGTCAAGAAAGACTTGACAATTAAAAAAGATAAACCTCAACCAACTAGCCTCATCCAAGAAGATAAAATACTTAACCAACTATGTCAAACTCAATCAATTTCATAAACTCTTAGACACAAAAGTATTTTTCACTCTACTCAAATCAAGTCAAGAAATCAAACAAATATCAAGCAAATAGTCACTTACAACACTGTCAAAGGTTGTCATTAACAATCAATAACAATCCAACTCCACTTAGGTCAAAGACACAATGATCAACACTTGTCAAACTAGTTTTCAAAGAAAACATTTAGGTTGATCAAAGAAATAACTCACGAGATCTACTACTTACATGTCAACTTCTCATTCAATACTATACTTATACAACAGTCAAGATAAACACCAAGATTTATGCCAACAGCATTCAAGATAATCATCAAGATCTATATCAAGATCACATCAAGATATATGCCAAGATAACCATCACCATAGCCTCCATAACATATTGAATTACTTCAAAGAGATATACCAATATATATCCTCACATACTAAGATGAAAGAGGAACCCTATCCGTGAGAGACATGTGCCATTACAAGAGAAACCATGAAGCATGAACAATACCTTATTGAAGATCACAAGATGAAGAAAAAGTAGAAAAGACAAAAGAAACTCTAGATCTCGTCATCACATAGCCCTCGTAACAAGCTTTCCAACGAGCCAAGAATTTTGTAATTCCGATTCCATAAGAGAAAGTTATGCCAATTTTAGTGAAGATGCCAATAAATTTTTCTGTCACAAAATTTCGCACTTTTCTCCAAGGGTTGCGAAATTCCTAAGAGAATTGATGATGAACAAATGAAATGTTTGAGATTCTATTTATATAGGTTGTGGAGGAAATTTATTACCTTGGGTCGACATGCAATTCAAAATTACAAATAATTAAATTCTCATTTGTTTGGTCAGCTCACCCAAAAAGGTAGGGTACACCAACTTCAAAAATGCATATCTCTTCAACCGTAAGGAGTTAGAAGATGATCCACATATCAACAGAAATGTCTTGATGAGGACTATCTCCCTATGATGGGTTTATTTGCAAATTCTTGGTGTAATACCCTTAAATTCTTCAATATGTCCAGGACATCAAAGGCCCCACACATGAGGGTGCCAAAGACCATACCACCAACTATAAGAGTTTCAAAGTCTTTTTCAAAGTATTCTTCAACATATCAAGGAACATACGTGGGATATACCTCCATGTACATCCCAATAGCCATATAACCACAAATAGGACCATACATCATCATGTTTCAAGATCTCCATATCATTAAAAACATATCCAATGGTTCCTCTATATATCTTCATCACCATAAGAGTACCAACACCCCAAAATAGGGGTACAAATACCTCACCACTAGTTTGCAACACCTTATGGGCTTCATATGCATGATCACAAGGCTACTACACTCCAATGACCATATAGCATCCAAGGGACATCAAAACATTTATGTGGGTTCAAGACTTAAACTTTCAAGGACACCAAGGACCCCATAAGAATGGGTTCCAACATACCACCATAAGTGTGGGTTCCAAGACCTAAGTCTCCACATGCAAGAGGATCAATATATAAGCTTGTCGACTCAAGGACCCCACAAGAACTTAACAACCTCAAGACCATCCAATGCAAGCAATGGGATTCACCATCAACACATCAAATACTTTACACATATGAGCCATATCATCCATCCAATAACCAATCAAGAGACTAAAACAAGTACAAGCATAACAAGCAACACAAAAACCAATAACCAAAGATCAACCATGAGTAAGGAACTCGAAAATGGACTCAAATGGGACCAAGATACAACTTAGGCCCTGTACGACCTGCAGCAAAGCTCCTAGAGCTTGGTATGGAAGGATAGATAGTTTCCTGATGAGCTTGGACTTTACCAAGAGTAAATTCAATCCTAACCTTTACTTCAAGGTTATAGATGATGAACTTGTCATACTATTACTATATGTGGATGACCTATTTCTGACAGGGAATAAGAAACAGATTAAAGAATGCAAGAAGAAGCTCGCTGAAGAATTTGAGATGAAAGACCTTGGATTAATGCACTATTTTCTAGGTCTGGAAGTGTGGCAAAGTTCAAAAGGAATCTTTCTCAATCAAGGAAAGTATGCAGTGGAAATTTTGAAAAGATTTGATATGTTGGAATGTAAAGCCATGGCCACACCCATGGATACCAACCTGAATTTGTTGGCTGATGAATCATCAAAATTGGTGGATGTGACTCAATATAGACAGATTATTGGGTCGTTGATGTATCTAACAAACACCAGACCAGACATTTATTTTGCTGTGAACACCTTGAGTCGGTATCTAGTTCAACCTAGACGTGTTCACCTGATGGCTGCAAAACATGTGATGAAATATCTGAAAGGAACTATAGACTTTGGTCTATACTATGATGGAAACCATGACTACAGATTGTATGGCTATACAGATGCAGATTGGGCTGGAAGTGTCTCAAACAAAAGAAGCACATCAAGTGGATGTCATTGTCTGCGGTCTGCTATGATTTCATGGTTTAGCAGGAAACAGTCCAGTGTTGCTCTTAACATGGCTGAAACAAAATATATAGCAACTTGCTTGGTAGTTGCGAAGCCATATGGCTTTGGAAGCTGATGTCAGGTGTATTTAACCTGGAGTTGGATACCACAGTGATTCTATGTGATAACTAGAGTTGTATAAAGATGACAAAGAACCCAGTGTTCCATGATAAGTCAAAGCACATAGAGATCCGGTATTTCTACATTCGAGATATGATACAAAAGGGAGCCATAAAGCTCCAGTATGTGAGTACCGATGAACAAGTTGTTGATGTGTTGACGAAGCCTCTGTCTCGAATAAAGTTTGAATACTTTCGAGACAAGCTTGGTGTTGTTCGAAAAGACCTTCCCCGAAAGGGGGAGCAGTGATGTTGCAGTAGGATTGTATCATCCCTGGACACCTGTCCTAAAGTGATCCGTAGACTTCTGTCTCAGAGAAAGAAGTAGGATTACATCATCCTTGGACTTAAGTCCTAAGTGATAGAGAGTGATTATCCCGTAATAGTATCCGATGACTTCGGTCCTCGAGAATGTGGTAGGATTGCATCATCCTTGGACTTAAGTCCTAAAGTGATAGGGAGTGATTATCCCGTAATAGTATCCAGTGATTTCGATCCTCGAGAATGTGGTAGGATTGTATCATCCTTGGACTTAAGTCCTAAAGTAATAGGAAGTGATTATCCCGTAATAGTATCTGGTGACTTCGGTCTTCAAGAATGTGGTAGGATTGCATCATCCTTGGACACTTGTCCTAAAGTGATAGGGAGTGATTATCCCGTAATAGTATCAGGTGACTTCAGTCCTCGAGAATGTGGTAGGATTGTATCATCCATGGACTTTTGTCCTAAAGTGATCCATAGACTTTCGTCTTCGTATTGTGGATTGCAGGTTGATGATGATGATGTTGCTATTGATGATGATGATGATGTTGTTGATGATGATAATGTTGTTGATCGAAAGATCAGAGTATGATGATGTTGCTCAAAGAATTGTTGCTGATGATGATGATGATCAAAAGCTCAAAGTATTATTGATGATGATGCTGCTGATTGAAGAAGACTAAAAATGTTGATGATGATGTTGTCGATCAAAGTGTTGTTGTTGCTGAAATTGAATATGAAGACTATATGTCGAAAATGATGAAAAAGCTTCCAATATTTATAGATGTATCACCCTGATGATGTTGAAGATGCTCTCTCTCCTTCTCCTACTGTTGTTGTTGTTGTTATTGTAGAATACCCTTCTCGTTAAGGGGGGAGTGTTGAATTATTGTAACTTTGAAGTGTATTTACTTATTGTACCCCGATGTTCATATCAGGAGAATCATTTGTATGTCATTATACCCTGATGTTCCTATCGGGAGAATCACTAAGAGTCATGAAGGAAAACCCTCTGTTGTAAGTCGGATCATTAGCACCCCCATTAATATAATATGAAGTTGTTTGAGTCCTCCTAGAGAAGTCGGCCCAGTGAATTTTAGTGGGGCCGACTTGGTTGAGTGAATTGTCAAGAGAACGAAAGAATATAAATGGGAGAGAGGCGCTCCTCATTTGAACACACAATTGTTAGTTTTTGATAGCTCGGTGGCACTCCTGCATCAGGTGCCTAGGTGCAGGGGTCATTAACTTGGAGTCTCATTTATATTCTTAAAGTGACTTTAGTAATGTGTTTTTATTAAAGTACATTTTTGATGTGACTTTATGATTTAAAAGTGAGTTGCACTTTATTATGTTTTTAAAGTGACTTTAAGTCATAAAGTGTACTTTTAAATATTTAGGGTAATATGACTTTTCAAAAAGGAAAAATTTGTTGTAAAGTTCACTTAGGAGATTTAAGTGAGTGAGAGATTAGATCCCAGCCATAGATCTCTTGGCCAAGATCTAATCTCGTCCATTGAAGGTGAAAAGTCATGAGAATAACCCTAATAGGGTCAATAAAGTGCATGAGACTTCATTTGGCACATAATCCAAGAAGAGAGTTTTTGGTGAGAGGCTCGAATTCCCAGGGAGGAGTTTGAGAGGGCTCGAGTTCCAAGG
>LPNX011103512.1:1074553-1166250 GCA_001517045.1 Pseudotsuga menziesii
TTATCACTAGAGTTTACATAGAGTTCGAGGCAGATTCTGGGCACATTTCTCAAGGAAAAGTACAGTCATAAATGCCGAAATTTATTACTGGAGTTTGCACAGAGTTTGAGGCTGGTACTGGGTGCATTTTCCAAGGATATGAACAATAATAAATGTTGATATTTATTACTGGGGATGTTTGCAGCATGTGTGAGCACAAGCTTCATGGTTGTGGTCTGAGAATGAGATAAGTACTATTGGTTTTTTAGCTGAGATTCATACATTGTAAATTGTGCATGAGAAATTTCTGAGTTTTCCCTTCATAATAAAATATCTTCTCTCTCCCTGGTTTTCCCCAAGGTGTGGGGTTTTTTCCAGGGTCAAATTTGACCAAAATACTGTGTCTTAAATGTGTTTTACAGTCTGCTGATTTTTAGTTAATTTTCTGCTGCAAAGTTTACTTAGTTACAGTATATCAGCTTACAGAGACATGAAATTTACATGCATGTGATATGTGTTTGGTTTTATGAATGTTGAAGACTGATATCAGAGTTCTACTAAGTGTTTGGGCTGAGTTAAGCTCAGATTTTCAACAACAATCACACACTTGTGTAGCGCATGAGAGAGAGAGAGAGTCTTATCTGCAAAGAGGAGAAGGACAAGTCTGAAGTCTTATCTTTTATCTTTTGATCATCTATATTGAGGAAGCTTTTCTTGCTGGGTTTTTCCCTTTAGGGCTTTCCCAGGGTAAATCTGCCTTGATCTTGTGATATTGTTTCTTTCAGTGATCCAGTCTATATGCTTTTGTTGTGAAATTGAATTGAATGCTGATAATCTAGCTTAGCATATGGAATTTTAACAAAATTAATCATTACATTTCAATAGTGACCAACAGTCTTTAGATTTGGCATTTGTTTATCCACTGCTTTTCTTTAGGCCTTTCACAATTTTACTTTATAGCCCTTTTCGACTTGTGTCTAAAGACACAGTTTGCATTTATTTGAGGGCTTTGCATTTCAACAGATAGAATTTATAGCACATAATGCATGTAATGATGGTAGACACATTGCTTCAAGTTTTAGCTGACACTCCTCAGGATAACTCAGATCCGAGACACAAAAAACATGGGATCCATCATGTATAGGGGTCAAAGTGGGGAAAGTGATCTTCAATCTCATAAGTCTTGATCAAGCTAAAGTCATGGGTTAAGGATCAATCATGGATGAACTAGATGGACGAGGACAAATGACACATGGAACCAACATAGCACTAAGGTTTAACGTTTGCATAAAGTATGCCATGAGCAACAGTCTTCAACATCAAGTACTTTGATCAATTTTAGCACAAGCTTAAGCGTTAGTATACATATATAAGCATAGGTCACCATGATCATCCTAACAGGACAAGCCTAGGTGTTTAATATACATCACATAGCAAAAACAAACCAAGGAAACATATACTTAATCTCACCATATATACCTGTCTCCATCTGATAAGCCCCTCTGTAACTGTGTGTACCATATCTGCTTTGTTGCTCTGCTCAAATGAACTAGGTCATCACTAAAAGCATCTCAATGGACTAGTGAATCTCAGTCGTGGCAAGGAAACTCTGTTAAACAAGGATCTGAAATGGTTGAGGCTGTAATGATCCATGCTAAAACCCCATGTGAATGAATAGCTTGGAAAATAAAGAGATAAATCTGTATGTTGCATCATGGTAGCCCAGCTGCAAATGTATATGTGATAACACACAGATCAACACACCAAGTTTTTACGTGGTTAAGAACCTTGAAGAGGGAAACAATCCACGGCCCCAGCCAAATAGCTACTTGAGGCAATATCTTATGCAAAGAAAAATAATGTTACATATGAGTTTTTCACAATCAATCATTGCGCAAATGACCCTTCATGCTCTTTAAATAGAGATGATGGACCAATCGGGTATCAAGCCACAGATCAAATGCTATTAAGATCGGGCTGAAAATGAACTGTTGTATCACTCTATATCAAGAACATATTGTAACCATCAGCTTACACAAGTACAAATACATACTAAAGAAACACACTTTACCTAAAGACACATTATACCAAGTTTATCTTAACTAACTCCCAAATGTCTAATATCCTAACAAAGGATATTGTCTATATGCTATATGTGTCATCATTAATACGAGTAGATCACTGAACTAATGCCCAATTTTCATCTATCTGTACATTTGTAAGCTTTTAATATAATTTCAGCTTATTTTCCAAAAAATAAAAATCAAGACAGATTCAGTGCAAAATTGAGAAGAGACACTAATGACTGCTAATTTAGTAATTACTATCTCTAAGCCTTAGATCAGTAGTCCTTGAATCCCGAGTGTTTAAATTATAAAATTTGACAACAAAGATGTTTGAGTAATTATAATGTAATATACGTGGCCCATGATTGAACTTTTTCCAAAAGAAATTCCTTCAGATGTATTAGTAATTGCCAACATCCGAGAGAAACAGCATCACTAAAAAGAGGAAACAGATCTGAAACAATCAGTCAGAACTTTGAGCCAATATGCATCAGATGACATTTGGTAAAAAACCAATAAGCTTGGACAAATTCTTTAGAGTAAAGAACCGTAAAAATAAATGATGACAAACCTAACATGTCATAAGGAAGAGTTTCAAAAGATAACAAATATAAAAACACATAATACCTGCAAGTGACCTAAGGCATTCTGTGCTCGTGGATTGGCCATAGAAGCTTCAAAGTCAATGTAGAAGAGATAATCAAAGTACCTGCAACACATCATAATTACCAAGCTGACAAATTGTCTCAAAAACATGCAAAGATTCACATACTCCTTTGCTTAACCTACAGCAGCCTAACAATCACTGGAGAAGAGAAAATTGAACTGATTTTTCAAAAAGATGGAATGAAAACTCCACATTTCAAGCATAAGAAATAAGATTAGAACAACTAGACTAAGCTTCCCTTCACAGTCTCTCACAAACAAAATATTTAATACTCGTAAAAAGGAGTTCAAATGGAAAATAATACGTTAACCTGAAACGACAAGGATTCATTACTCACTTTGCAGCACCAGTGTCACTATCATTAACTACCCGTAATGGTCGCTTTCTCTGAGGTCTACTTTCTATCTGCCACAATTGAATGGACAGTTTATTCAAAGCCAAAGCGACAATCAGCTAAACTCAGAAAGACAGAAGTCTTGTAAGGAATTTCAAACCTAGAAAATCAGAAGGTAACTTTGGTAATCCAAGTTACCTACGATGATCTAGAGCTCTGTTTTCATGTAAGTAACATTATGTATTGAGTTTTATGTATGCACACAGAACATGCACTGTGACTACAAGGCCATTGAACTAAAGACTGCCGATTAGGACATACACATGCTAACCATCATATCAATGATAGAATAGAGTGTAATCAATCAACAAGAACTTGCTCACCATCACATCAACGATAGAGTAGAATGTAATTGATCAACAAGATGTTTCAAATGGTTTCTTATGAAAACACACTACCTTTGTTAGATTGATATCTCTTAGAGCAAACACTGAAAGTGCCTTAAAAAAAACTCTAGGTCCGTCCTCAAGAGTGAAAACAATGCTCGTCTGTAAACACAAGTAAACAAATATATTGATGAGATGCACAAAATAAGAAAGAAAAATCATACACCCGCAAAATAAAAGGATAAAGAAACTAAAATTGAATCACTAGTAAACTTGTGTCAGGTTTCATAACTACCAATGAGCTTAGCAAAAATATTTACAAATAATGATAAATTACCTTGAATGGTCTGTCAATTCTTGAAATAATGGGCTCTCTTTCCAAAATTAAGAATCGAGTAACATTGTCTAAATTATCCTGCAACTACAATGAAATTATCATATCAGAAATCATTTGTAATGAGCAACCATTCACTATCCAATATAAGAAAGACAAAGAATTGAGACATATATAATTGGTAATGATTGAATCTAAGTTGCACAAAACAGGGAAACGGGGACGAGTTTCTGAAACGGGGACATGTTGGAAACGTGAGCCCCCAAAATTTTGGAAACGGGGAAACGCGATATATATATGAGCAAAGACATTTAAAAAAATGAATGTGAAACATAAATCATAAATCATACATGTTGGCGAATCATTGCCTATATTGGGATCCTATTCATCAATAACACCCTATGCCTCCCTCTTCTAGGCTCTAGACCTTGCTTCTAACTCAAATCTCAAAGTTGATTCTCCAAAGACATTAGTAAACGACTTAACACCCTTCAATTTTGATGAAACTTCCTAATCCAATCGTTAAAATAAGGCAGAAAAAACTTTCCATGATTAATAAGTGATTTTACTCAAGTGAAGAGTACATTTATATTAAGGTCATGACAAAGGAGTTCAATGATCAACACCACCAACATCAAGGTACATACAGGGGTTGATGTGTTGATTAAATGTCAATTCCATACCCTCATACATGATAGAAACTAACGGAATCTTTGTAATCCTGAAATAAACTCTTAAGTTTGCTGAATTTTGAATGGGATCTAAAATTCTACTTTTTACATATGAAGTCCAATGAAGTTGGAACCACTCTCAAACATCCTGAAACAATTAATGGTAATGTTAAAAATTTAAGTAAAAGGATAAAAAATGAAAGATAAGGAGAATTTAACATTACCATTTAATACTACATGTTACCAACTAAGTTGCACTAGGTTGTTCAATTTTTTCAGTTCAGAAGTCCTTGCAGGCCTTCCTAGGCCCTTTTTTATTTTTTTTAACATGTTCATACCCCATGGGAATTTGTAATAAAATGAGTTAGCATGATGACTTTATGTAAAAGGTTTGGCCTCTTAAGACTTATTTATTAATGCATTAATTCCAGGGTGTTTTTTCCTTGTTAATTATTTATTGTTTTTAAGCGATAAATAATTTTCGAGTTCTTCACCTCCAAAGCTGATGTTGCCGCCTAATACACACTTTATGACACGGGGAAGTCTCCAACCCGCTTTGTGTGTCCTTGGGGGCAAGCGAGAGCTGGGGACCACTGTCACCACAGTCCACAACTCCTCCGTTTAGGCAAGATCCCAACAGAGCCAAGGGGGGAAGTCCCTACGGAAGACTAAGTTCCTGATTTATTAATTAATTACAAATTAAAGGGATCTTATTAAGGTGTGAGGCTAAGGTTTTGAGAGATGACAGTCAAACCAATGCAAGATGCAATATTTCAATGACAGTCAATCCTTTTAATATAACCAGTGCCTAAGTAATGGAGTCAGAGAATGCAACTTTCAATGGATGCAGTCTAGTTTAATTATCCCACAGGTTAAGTTATCTAACAATGAGATGAGAACAAACTATGAACAATATACATAGTTATGAAAGATTTATGAACAATATTATCAAGATAAATGAAAAATAATATAATCACAGTTGAGTAATATGAACAGTATTAAACAGTTGAGCAGTAATATTATGAATAAACTTGATGATGACAATGCTCAGATAAATAGCAGAAAAATGTAAACCAGTTGATTAATATACATAAGTTGGAAAATTATTAGGTTTGCTTTGCAGGTGAAACAACAACTGAAAGGAAACAAGTGCAATATTGGAGTGAAATGCTGCTGGAGTGAAAATGTTATAGAACCGGTTTTGCAATGTATCTGGTTTATTTTAGGTAGATTTTATTAAGGTTTTTCTTCTTGTAGTTTTAGTTTTCGAACCAGTGGTGTAACTTCCCCTACCACATATCCCCTTAAGCCAAAGAAGAAGTGCTGCTGTGCTCAACAAAGTGGGAACAAAGCCCACCCGTAGCTCGCAGGTCACCCCCAAATGCCCTGGCGCCCAACAAGGGAGGACGTACTCGCCATGAGACCCCCTCGTCTCTCACCCCCCGTGGCTTCCAAGGTCACCGTTTTTAGTTGGCAAAAAGCAATATGTAGTGGATGCCTATTACTAGAACCTCACTACTCTCTGTCGTATCTCGGAAGACCCCGAAGGGCGATGACCAAGTAGAGGAACAGAGGCTAGTGAAGTTGTTGGTTTATTTTAAGGGTAAATTTTAATCTTGGTGATTAGCATGCAAGGTTAATTTTATACTATCAACAAGATCAACCAAGCGGTATCCCTTATGGGAGATGCCGGTACTTGATCTTGGACTGAAAAAGCAAAGTGTGAAGGTTTGCAGCAGAAAAAGAAGTTGTTCTAATTAAGCTAAGCCCCCACCTCTCATGTTTTTCATACCCAACTTGAAGTCCCTAAAGGGAGATGACAAGTTGGGACAGAGGATACACTGGATCAGTGGGTTGTATGGTTACTCCTTTGACAGAAATAAAAATTAGATTTAATTACTTTGAACAGAAACTTGAAAGGAAAATGCAATTAACTAAAACAATATCCTAACCACACAACAATCTCTGTAACAGAGATGGTGGGTAAACAGAAATAAAAATGATTATCCTAACCTCACTTCAATCCCTTAAGGGAAGGTGGGTAAACAGAAATAAAACTTGCATAAAAAATAAATCTAAGCAACTAGTGTTCTAGGCTATCTCTACACTACTATACAGATTTACAACAGCTTTCAAAGCTTTAGAGAATACCCCAAAGAGAACTTCTCTTTTGGGGTTTACAATCTTGTCGAAAAGAGAGGAAAAAATGAGGTTTTTTGAACTCTTTTGGACCAAAACTTTTCTAGGGCTTTTCTAGGCAATTTTGGGCAGCATAACCCCCTCTTCTGTGCATAAACCTGCAACAAACCAGCAACTTTACTTGCTGGAATTTACTGCAGAAACACTAAAACAGAAAGTTAGCACAGATTAGTATAAAACCCAAAAAAATTATTGAAAAATCTGAACTTGAAATTTTGGAAAAAATGAAGTTTTGGTGGCCAAAAAATGAATTTTTTGGCCTCTAAATGATATATGAACAGCAGATTTATAATTCTATACTAATCTATAATGAAAGAAAGCCCTAAAACAAGGGTTTTATTCACTATACAATGAATAAAACCTAGTTTTAGGAGAGAGAAAGAGAAATGGACGAAAATGCAGATTTGAAGATGAAACCCTTGGAGAGATGTCCTTGGCTTAGAAAACCTGTAAACAAATATTAGATCTGCAAAAAAATGTAAGCCTAGTGATGAATATCTAACAATCTCTACAAAATACTTTGAAGAAATTTGTTAAACAATTCACAAAAGAGGGTAAAAATACTTCTACTCTCTAATCTCTCCACAAAATACTTTGTGGAGAGCTAACTAGACTAATACAAATATGCAAAAACCAAATACAAGATACAAGTTACCTCAACAATGGACCATGAAGAATGTAGAACAATAGCACAATGTTCCTCCAAAGAATTTCCTTGATTATGGCCCAACTAGGGCAAGATTTGAGTACAAAAAGCCTTTAGGGCTTGAGCAAAATAGCTAGGGCAGAATTGTGAAGAAGAGAAGAGAGGAGAGGCAATATTTTTGCAGCATAACAATAGCATGAGAGATTCCGAGAAATGAGGGAGTGAGACCCTCATTATATAGTTGAAGAGCAACCCCAACCCCTTGAAGATCAATGGCCAAGATTAGATCTAGATCTAGATTAGATCTCCACCACTAGATCTAGGTTTGTTGACTTTGTAAGCCATCCACCAATCATAAGCAAAGGTGCATTTTCAAATCAATGGTCAAAAAGATAGATCCATGTCACAATAAAGTTTAACCCTTAGATCTAGGGTTTCCATGACTCAAGTGGGGCCCCCTTTTGACTCAAATTTTAATTTTTATTATTTTAATTTTGTATTGTTTTTATTTTTTATCTTTTACTTTTTTTATGTTATTTAATATCTTTTTATTTTTTTAAATTTCTATCTTTTTATTCTTTTATTTTTTATCTTTTTTTTAAATCTTTTATTTTTTATTTTTATCTTTTTTTTTATCTTTTAATCTTTTATTTTATCTTTTATTTTTTATTTTTTATTCTCTTAATTTTATTTTCAAGTTTTAATCTTATATATTTTTTATTTTTATCTTTTTATTTTTTATTTTCTATTTTTATTTTATTTTTATCTGGGGCTTCCTTTAACTCAAATTTTGATTTTTATTATTTTTATTTATTAATCTTTTATTCAATCTTTTATTTTATATTTTTATTTTATTTTATTTTTTATTAAGACAAGAGGGGCACCCCACTTGGAAAATCTTCAAACAATTACTTTGACCATGGGGGGTTTATTTAAATAAAATTTTGGCTATGCTTAGCCACCTCCCAAACTTAATTACCATGGCCTTATTTGATTTTTTCCTTCAAAATCAAATAATTTAATTTTTCACCCTTGGAAATTAAATTAATTTCCTCGGGAAAAAAAACCTTGTCTTAACCAAAATTGGTCTAACTTCCCAACTCCTTGTCAGAATGACAGGAGACTTGGACCAATGGCTTAGGGGGTGTCATAGCTTTTTCATTTGCATTCATAGCCCCTATTACAAAATGCCAAGGTTCAAGAAATTACATTATTACATCGAAACTTAATTAATTAACCACCAAATGGTAAAGTTAATTAATTAAGAAAAAATCAAAATAGAAATTAAAATCTTAACGAAATTCCGCAATACTACAAGATATGGCTAGCATGGTCATGGGCAACAACTTGAAACCTTAGCCAACTCATGAGCTTGATTATCAGAACGTCAATTCACCACTTTGGAGGATTTGTGAGTGAAAAACCCAACCAATTAAAATTGTTAATTAACAAAATTAACTGGAAGGGGAAAAAAAAACACTCGGTGAAGGAGACTTCCCTGGTAATAAAATCCATGGTGACATCCTTAGAGAAATGACCCATGCTAACATATAAAGTTACATTAATTGTCCCACGCAGGGGAGCGGACATTTCGTGTACAAAAGGGGCATAATTGCCCTGCTGAGTGAAAAATCCCCAGAATTTTTCCATGGTACAAACTGCACAGAATGTACATCTTCAATGTACATGAGGTTGCCACCTAGTTGAAATAAGTGGGCAACAACTGCAACAATCGCATAATTAACTAAGCCTTAGGAGGTTATTAAAACCTATGTGTCGAGTTTATTAACTAACATGTTCATACCCCATGGAGAATTGTAATAAAATAAGTTAGCATGATGACTTTATGTAAAAGGTTTGGCTTCTTAGGACTTATTTATTAATGCATTATTCCAGGGTGTTTTTTCCTTGTTAATTATTTATTGTTTTTAAGCAATAAATAATTTTCGAGTTTTACACCCAAACCTCTAAAGCTGGAACAATTGCATTATTAATTAAGCCTTAGGAGGTTATTAAAACCTATGTCTCAATGTATATTACCATGCTAATCATTATTTTGAGTCATTATGAACATGTCCTAAGTCCCCCATAGGTTTTTTTAATTTCCGAAAAAAAATATTTTTTTCCGGTTTTACAAGCTTATTTTTTAAAAATTAATTGTAAAAGTGTAAAAAGTCATAAAAGTGTGGCTAGGAGGTTGTTTTCGCCATGGGGGTGCTCATTTTCTAACTCAGAGCACCCACTTAACCCCTAGACCCACTTTCCTAAGTTTTCGAGTAATTATTCAACCCCAAAATTAATAATTACTCGAAAAACCCAAAAACCCAAGAAAAAATGAAATATTAAAAAATTCTGCAATTAAAAAAATAAAAGACAATTGCCAAAAAAGTGTTGGGTGACTTGGAAAATCATTTGAACAAGTACCTGAGCAAGGGAGACAAGTCGGATGTTGCCATTTCGGTGAAATCTCATGAGTTAGAACTTTCCTCTCTCAAGAGGGGCGCATTTCTCCAGGTGGGGATGCAAGCTAGGTGTGAGAGCTTTATTGTTTTGGGAAAGAAACAAGGGTTTGGGCAAGTACTTCCTCAAAGGAGTGATGTTGGCACTTCCCAGAGCCTTTGCCAACCCTCATCCACCAATAACCAACTCACTGGGAGCTAGCGCATCCTTGAGGAGATGCGCCCCCTCTCTCTTTGCCAGATTTATATTTAAGCAAGCAACCTCTCTTCATTCCGGACGGATGAATTGGGCATTGAACCTCTACTCATGTATGTTATAATTTTGTTATTGTGGAATAAAAGTGAAGGCTTTGGAGGCATACTTGTGTCGGGCATCAGTGTGTGTTGATTTCTTGTGTTATATGAGGTATAACTGTATCGGTTTCTTGCTTCATTCTTAGTTGTTCTAACCAATTTTCTGAAAGATAAATAAGTAGTTTCTTATTTGTTTCTTTGAGTTATAAATGTGAGTAGACCTTATATTTGTATGTTTTACTTGTTTGTATGCATACTATCTAGTCTTTTGCTTAAATGCTCCCGGATATAACACTTTGGTGTGGTATTGTTCAAACTGTGCAAGGATATCTAGCATAAGAGAATGCTGATTGTTGTTTGATTCCATCATACCATTACGATTTTGTTTTGACGAAGATCTGAATCCCTCCATTCTCCACTTGAGGACTCCATTGCCCAAGCTTTCAAGCTTTGGGGCATTTTTCTTCTCCTTTCTTTACGTCACACAAAACTTCAAACCTTTTTCTGGTTACTAATTTTTTTTAATTGCATATTTAAATCTCATTTAAATATTGGAAAATAACTTAGCTTTCTGATTTATATATGCCCATTTCAAGATTCAGATCTTATTATTAAAGTAGCATTTTACAAGATCTAATCACAAGCAAGTACTAGTTTAATATCTAGAATTTTCCTATCTTTAAATTACTTGAACTTTTGGTCAAATTTTTTATGTGTTAATCTGATTATTTAGCATATTTGATCAAAGTTTGTTCGTTGTTTTGCAGTAGAGATTGACCGAACAAAGAGGCACTCTGGCGAAATTTTGAAGATCCAAGTCAAACCGGAGATCCCTCTTCTCAGACTTCTCTCATTGGCCATTTCTTTAAGGCTCTAAATTGTAAAAACTTGTGTTTTCCTATTCTACAAAGGAGCACAAGTATTATTTATTTCTAGATCATTGTAAAAAATAGAAGCAAGTGGGCAACCAAGTGCCCACACCCCATCCCACCAGAGGGGATTCACACTGTTTCATTTTTTTCATTTTTTTAGTTTTTTTTAATTTTTTCAATTTCTTTTTAAGTTCTTAAAGTAAAATTAATCAATCCGGTTGTGTTCTCGGTAACGAGAGTATTGGTATTGAGATTTAAAAACCTCACATTTAGTTCTTAAAAAACTTAAAATATCCAAGACTTCATTCCCCGTATGCTCTTGTGACCACTGCAGTCCTTTGGCTGGATCGGTGTGACAATTAGAAAGCGATTGAAGTGACTAGTAATTAGTAAAACACATCAATTAATCCCTACAAGTGAAAATCCAACACTTCATACGATTTTACCAGATTGTGGGGAAATTCTGCAAGTGAAGCGGGAACCACTAGAAAGTGACCGCAGGGTACCGTTAGGCTACATCCTAGTTTAGTGTAGTGTTGAACACAACCCTGCGACTCCATCTATCCCACATGTCACTGTGAGAACCAGTCCTTGGTAAATCCGGACACATTCCTCGTACCCCCGGGTATATCTGGAATACCATCTCCCCTTAATAATAAAGATCATTACTACATTCATAATAAAATTTACCAAGAATTGACCCACTCCCTAATTACTCATTTAGTAATACTAAAATTAACCAACCAAGACAACTGCAATACTTTTCGAGACTTCACTAGCAACCCCTTTACACAAGCACTCCATTAGCACTAGTCTATTCGGCAATCTTACTTATTTTTATGGTTAAGTTAATTAATGTGTTGTGTGGAATGTTATTTGATATGTTAGTCATTTAATTATTTGCAGTTCATCTTAGTTGCGATATTTTATTTCATTTCATCTCATAGACTAATTGTTTTATTTCATAGATTAAACACCATAGTTTATTTTATTAGG
Organism: Pseudotsuga menziesii; assembly: GCA_001517045.1. Lineage (NCBI taxonomy): Eukaryota > Viridiplantae > Streptophyta > Pinopsida > Pinales > Pinaceae > Pseudotsuga > Pseudotsuga menziesii. The sequence continues at coordinate 1,086,457 of LPNX011103512.1, forward strand.
GGCCACCCCCCTTGGCTTTGCTAGGAGAGAGCATAGACGGAGGAGTCAAGATCAAGTGACAGCGCTTGACTCTTGCTTGCCCCCAAGGTCGCACCCAGTGGCTTGAAGATTTCTGCCACGTGCCCCAAGGTGCGAACTAAGTGGCAACACTACCAATTACTACAGAATAAGGTGATATTTTTTATCTACCAAGCAAAGTTTTCTCGGAAACATGGCTTTTTTTACCACATCCGTATTGGAAACGCATTTTCGTACGGAGGAAACGCGCTCGTCCGTACGAAAACGCATTTCCATGCCGTACGGTACGCATTTCCGAGTTTCCAGCAGGAAACGGCTTGGGGACGTGGGGGGATGACGTTTCCTGCAACTTAGGATTGAATGCCTATACAACAATCTATGTGCCAGTGTATATAAACATTGAAAGGTCACACGATAAAAGGTTATGACCCTTGGTGATTTATTATTATTATTTTTACTATACAGACTTATGTTTGTTACATTGCCTCCCCCTTCAAAGATGCTTTGTCCTCAAAGCATGGTCTGAAGCAATGTTACATTTATTGTCTCAGCAAATTTATTGCCAAGGGTCTGGAATATAACTTATTAAGTTATTGGCAATGTCGAGGAAAATATTGGGAAACTAAAAAATACAAAAATAATTTTTTTTTTCAATTTTTTAAACATCTAAAGCAACAACAACATCAAACAAACACATTGCTACATAAATATGAAAATAAAACTGGTATATAAGATGTAAAAGATGTCAAGCAGTACATCACACATTGATACTAAAATATGATATTTGTTAGTCTTGACAAGATGATACAAAATCACATCAAAACAAAAATAAATGTATCTCATGAGATGAATCATCATAAAGCATCTAGATACTACAAGGATAATGCAATAAGGAATTCGTTACCCCTCAGTTTGCACAAGGTTGATTATATAGATTGAAGATGAAGATGCACTGAAAGACTTACAAATCTGAGGCTTCTTTAAGCATTCCTCTTCATCTTCCTCTTCTTTTTGCCATCTTTTGTGTCACATTGTCCATGGTACTAAAGAAAATTGTAAATGAGATGACATGTATTTTTGTTATGTAAATGGCTAACTCTTGTCTCCTAGACAAACACTAAACCAGCCCATCAGAGAGGATATCTATAGATTGTACATTCAGGTTACATGGACTTCACCTACGACAAGATTGGGCTCAAAGAGGTCCTTCTACCTTGAGCACTTCCAAGAGCTACAAGGTGGCATTATCATCTGCCCCCATACACACACATTGGATGCAATCACTCAGGATTCCCTTGGGACAACTTCGGGAAGGTTCTCATCGACTCCGAGTTGAGACAGACCACCATCTACCACAATCTGATAGGATCTTCCAAGTGTGCCACTTACAAGAGATAGAGACAGAAATGCACCTCATCTTTAGGTGCCCTTTATACTATGAGATCACTTTCTATATAGGGACTCAGGGGGGTCCCTCTCTACCGTTTTCTGATATCAATACTAGCGATGCCTCACCCTCTTCATCAGGTAAATTTTCAGCCACAGGTCCCAACTCCTACACACCCCGCCCCACCTTGGGAGGACCAAGACGATAACCTCTTATTTTAGTGTTGATCCGTCCAATCGGAGCAACAAATGGAAAGCAAAGTCCCAGAGGACCTTCGTGCTAGATCTGATTTGAAGAAAAAGACTTGGATCTCTTTAAATGAATCTATATCTATGCATGCAACTCCTATATGTTCATATCTAGAAAAGATATTAACTTATAAACCGTAGATCTAAGATATAAGAGGCAAGTAACCAGAGGAAGTAATGATTTAAAAGGAGAAAGAGTGAAAGAGGTGGCTTGGTGCCCGAATGATCAACAGTGGAGCTTTCTGGTGGAATGTCGGGGGACTATGCCTTGAAAATGTTGGAGAAAAAAAGAATCAAACTAGATCAAAGCTCTCTCCAAACTAGGATACCTGCAACTAATCCAAGGCTTTCCAAGATGCTTGTGACTCGTGAGATCCAATTAATACATATGCATGGAATCTTATAAAACATGCTAGATCTAGATCTCTAGGCATGCATATAAGAAAAGGAAATAGCCAATAAACTTATTAACTAAGCTCCTTTCCTACAAAAACCATAATAAACTTATTATCAATCTTTCAATGTTGGATACACAAGATAATAATAAGCAAGCTATGAAAAAATACAAGTTACCTCAGTGAAACATGGCAATGCTCATCCACACAAAATAACATGACACCATCTTGCTTCCAAAGCTTTCTTTTATTCCAAGCAACAAAAATAACTATACTATTACAACCAGCAAACCAATTCTCTATCCAACTCGAACTAGTCTGGAAGAGAGAATGGCAGCTTTATTTATAGCCAAAATGGCCAAGAGGGGCGCAACCATGACTGAGAGAGAGAGTCTGAGTTGAGGTGAGATGATCTGAGGTGATCTGAGCTTGAACTGAGTTGAAGAGGAGTGGAACTGAAGAGTTGGTTGCCACCTCTCTCACCAAACCATACCAACCCACTCAACCTCTGCCACATCACCCACACGTGAGAGAGAGGGAGAGAGGGCACAACCTCTAAGTCTGCGTGAGCTCTCTAACTCCCTCATCAACTGGGACTGTTACCTCCTAACTTGTAGGGGTAAAGTTCAAACCTTTTTGCAGGCAAAAGTTCAAGAAACATGTTCAAACAGTCAGCAAGAGTTATGCATGATAGAGTTTTTTGGACCTATTACAACAACTAAAGGAGTCCATGATGTTGCTGCTAAAAATGTTGTCCGGTGTGCCATGGAGGGTGTGAATGGTACTGTGTCTGCTTATAATGTTACAAGTGGTGGGAAGACTCACACCATGCATGGTGATCTCAAGTCTCCTGGTATCATACCTGTGGCAAATTTAGGATGTTTTTAACATTATTCAAGATGCACCCAATCAAGAATTTTTGCTGTGTGTTTCTTGTCTAGAAATCTACAGTGAGGTTATAAATGACCTGCTAGATCCTACAGCACAGAGTTTGAGGATCAGAGAAGCTTCTTGTTGTGAGACAACCACAATTCTAACAGTGACTGCTGTTCCTGGTTTCACTAGAATAGCTCAAGCACCTGCTGTGAAGGCTCTCTCTTCTTCATTGACAATTATTGAAAATGTGCAATACAACACTGAGCCTATTGGCCAGCAGACGAAGCCTAGCATGGAGGTAACCATGGAGACGGAAACATTGTTGCAAAGTGAGATGGTTGGAATTGAAGTTGTGGCTCTAAGCAAAGGCAGTTGTGAAGGTTGCCAGAGATGTGGTTGCTTTATCAGAAGGTCAAACACTGTCAGAAAGTGACTACTTGAAGGACTTCCCTTCTGAGGCCGACTTATTAAAGATTGGAAGGGCTAGAATCAGTGAAATAGAATGATTAGAAGATATGAACTTCTCAAATACAGTTCAAGTGTTTGAAACTCACTCAAAAGAGGAATATTACTCTCAATCTTCAAGCTCCTCCAATTCTACACCTGCACTTGGAAGTGAGTGTGGTATCTCTGAGTAAAATGTAGCAAACTCTTTTGGATCCCCGTTGTAGAAGACATATAAATGGCAAGATCTAGTTGGAAAACAGAAAGAAGGCATCAGAGAAGGCTGCAAGTGGGGGTTCTACCATTTTGCCTACCCGTTCAGCTCGAAAGGAAAAGGCTGTTGCATCTAATGCTCATGTTTCTGACTCAATCCTCCTGTTCCGAGACTAGGCAGTTCAAAACAGTTAACTGCTAGTGAGGAAGTATAAAATCAGAGATCAGGTGAATTATTGATCAAATCTCGATTGATCAACAGATGGGAGCTTGTGTTGTGCACTCCGATTTGGCAAGAATCGTAGAGGGAACCGAGCCAAAGCATTTCGTGGACGAAGTATCCTTGCTTCAGAATTGTGATGATACTAATCTCCAGGAACTATTGGAAGGATGAAGATATCAGTTGCTCCAAAACTAGGTGACTCGCCTCTAAAGAATTGCAGCCTAGCAAATGGGGTCTATCAGACGCCGAGTTATTTAGTTCTAAAGGTTCAACTTCAGAAAGGACACAGATATTTCCATGCCACCCTTCGTCGCCATGTTGCTATTGTTCCACTTGGAAGCATTGACTCGGGTCTTGAAGGAGGTTGATTATATCAATCAGCATCTTGGAGCAGCTATCTGTTAGTTGTATTGGCGGCCATCTACCATTTAAATCTCACGTTTCCTAACAGCTAGTTGGGATTTCCTCACCGTTTGTTGGCGTTTTTCAGCTTTTATGTGGGCATAAAAATAAAATCCCATGGGATATTCATGTGGATTTTGTGACAATGACTGCCCGTCTGGATGGCCCGCGTTTTTCTCTGACAACAGAACGCTGGAGCAGTGGATAAGCCTTATCATCATGACTGGCAGCTGATTACAAGGGATATTTCACGTTGTATCAGTCTTCACTCATGGTAAGCAGCCAGCGTTAAAGTGTTATGGTTGAGAAACCGATACAAATCGTGGAGTCTTGGAGAAGCTGTGATAGTCTTGTCATTCGATCGAGCGTGATCAACCCGCTGAGTCGGCTGCGTGGTGGCATCCAATTTTGAGTTTTCAAAGTAAATTGCAGTTGGTTCGTGGTTGATGCGTGACGGTGGCAGGAGCTCGGGGTTTGGTTTACCATGCTACGTGGAGTTTTAAAAAGTGTGGTGCTCCAAATTGAATTCCAATTTTTTGATACATGGCACCCATCGTGACAAATTGGAGGAGCAGCTCGCATGGCCATCTTTTATTAATTCTATAGTCAGTGGCAGCATTAGAAAACTAACCTTGAGATCGGCGTTTTTAATTTAGCATCAAAACTCGAGCTTCAGCGAGATAATTGGCAAATGGGAGCAATCCACATTTAGTTTGACAGCTGTTTTTTGCATAAAGTCGATTCTTTTTCAGTGGGTGTTATTGGTGACATGGCTATTGGAGCCGCAAATATGCAGGGAGTTCCTCTTGTTTTAAGATGCCCGTCTTGATTGGGAAGTGATGGTTGATATGTGAGTCACATTGTTTTAAAATCAGTTCATATTCTAATTGGCCATCTATTGGTTCAAACTTTTAGTTAAATGGATTTTTCTTAGGTATACGGATAGTTACAATTTAACCACCTGGTAGTCTCCTTGTACATTAGTTGAGAAAAGTGGATCTTATTCCACTTTTTCTGATTTATTTTATTATTTTTATTTTACTCTACTTTTTGAAAATAAGAGGAGAAAAGCCTTTTGGGCCTATCAAGAGCAGAGCTCTTTCTTTGTAAAGGATGGAAATTTTGGCTGGGAGGATTTTTCCCCAGAGTTAATAAAGAAAGAATCATGTTGAGTTTTTGGACATTTTGGGCACCTCTGTCGTAGTTCTGTGTTTTTTCATAAGTGGTAGACTAGATTTAGCATAGAGGGCTAACAATCTAGCACGTTGGGCAAGCATTTGCAACTGCCAAGTTGCTTGTCGTCGTTATGTTCTTAGAGGTCTGGGAGTAATGGAAAGTAGTCAATTATAATTCCATTCTCCTGGCCTCTGACTATGGAACGAACCAGCCTAGTCTCCCTTCTGCGAAACGCAAAGCCTTTCTCAGTCCCCTTCTGACTCCATTCACCCTTCTGGTACTGGAACTGGCCTTCCCTCGAGGACTGATCCTCCCTTCCCTTCCTGCCCATTAATCCGACTCATTTTCCTTTTTTGCTACCCATGTTTCTCTAAGGAAGCCTCTTTAGAACAACTTGCCCTCAGCCGCACCTACCTTAGCGATCCTAACTTAGGGAAACCCCCCTAGAGCTAGAGAAGAGCCAACCTGAAGCAAGGAGAGAGGGGTGTGGTGACATTGGCCTCTCGAGAGAGAGTTGTCGCCGGCCCGGCACGCCCGTAGTTTGAGCTTTCAACACTCGCGTCCCAGTTTCGGGCGACAACAAGGACCACTTGCCTTCATCACCAGTCTAACTTGCCTTCACTACTAAGAGCCAATGAAACTGATTTCAGTTGAATCGGAGCATTTTCCACTAATTTAAGAATTTGGGGATTTTCTCCATTTATTAATTTTTTCTATTTTTTAATTAATAATTTTGATTTTTTGGAGATTTTTTACTTAAGTGATAAATTTATCACTTTAAACTTACGAAAAGTGGGTTTTTAGGTTAAACGAGTGCTCTGAGTTAGAAAATGAGCACCCCCATGGCAAAATACGATCCCTAACCACACTTTTATTACATTTATAATTTTTCCAATTAGACTATTAAAAAATAGCCTAAGTTTACGAAAAAAAAATATTTTCATCAAAAGCTTAAAATAAAACCTAGGGGGACCTAGCACATGTCCATATGACTCAAAAGTAATGCCTAGAATGTTTATATACATTGACACATAGACTCTAATAACCTCCTTAGGCTTAAATACCAAGATGACTACCCCAACTTTGGAGGTATGAATGAAAAACTCGAAAATTATTAGTCGTTTATTCAACAACAAATAATCACCAAGGGAAAAAACACTTTGGGCTAGTCGAATTGATATATAAGTCTAGGAAACTGAGCCTTTTACATACTCTACCATGCTAGAACAATTTATTACAACTCCCCCAAGGGGGTATGAACATGTGGTACAAGAAAAAAAAAATTTAAAATCCCAGAAGAAGCCTGAATGACTTTTGAACTTTGAAGAATGAACAATGATGTTTGTTCCTCTCATCTGACTCACTTGAATCCACCAACTAAGTATGACTTAGCAGGTAACACTTGTCACACCGTTAAAATTGGTCCTTGAGTTGATTCACCAATTGCCATGTACAGTAACAAAAATAGTAAATAAAATAATAATGTACAGAAGATAACAATACTAAAGAATCATAACCATTATTTGAATCAGCCTTATACTCAGATACTTTTAAGTTTGGTCTTGTCACCGAAGGAACAAGTCAATGTAGGTAAACACGTTACGTACCTTGAGAGAGATAGTTCAGGTAGAAGTAAACAAAGTCATACTCAGTACAGTCACGCTAAGTAGAGATACACAATCATACAAAGCAATGACACACACAGTCAAAGATAAACTTCACACTGGGCAATGACCCATAGTCATACAAAGTAAGGATAAACCATTCACGCTGCAAGGGAGTGCAGCCATGCTGCTGTAACAAGAGAGAAGATCGCACTGCTAGGGAAAGCAGCAATAAGCCGCGGGATAGCAGCAGAGAAGACCAAAATGCAGTTATGTTGAAGTAACACGCAGATACAGTCACGGAAAGGGCCATGCAGATACAGATACAATCACCGTAGAGAATGATGGAAGGATCACACAGAAGGTAAGACACACGTGAGCGGCGAAGGAGCTATAGGGTATCCCACTCACGCGGATGATGGAGTAACACGGAGAGAGCAGTGAAGGCCGCAAGTGATCCCAGTCACGCAGGAGATGGAGTAACACGCAGAGAACAAAGAAGGTTGCAGGTGATCCTAGTCACGCAGGAGATGGAGTAACACGCAGAGAACAAAGAAGGTCGCAGGTGATCCCAATCACGCAAGAAATGGAGTAACACACAGAGAGCAGTGAAGGCTGCAGGTGATGGAGTAACAATCGGAAGGTTCACGTGGAAGATAGATCACACGGGGAGCTAGCCCAATCACGCAGGAGACACGTGGAGCAGAGAACGGGAGCTAGCCCAATCACTCAAGAGCCACGTGGAGCAGAGAACAGGAGCTAGCCCAGTCATGCAAGAGCCGCATGGAGCAGAACAGTCACGAGAAAGAGAGACACCCAAGACAACGGGTCACGGTCAACAACAGAACAGTCACGCAGAGGTAAGGCAGCTAGTTAAAAGAGATAACACTTTAATGGATGATGATTCGAATGAAAGAAAACCTTAGTCTTTTATAAGGTGGGTAAGACAAACAATACACCATAAAGTACTTTAGGTACCAAAGGTCCTAAGGGAAGGGTCCAATGGTGTAGTAAATTAAAATCAAAAAATAAATAAATGGTGTAACAGTAAAGGTCAAAGGTTATAACATAAAACCATAAAATAAATGTTTAATGGTTTTATAATAAAGTCATAAAGTAAAAGGTCCATTGGTTTTATAATAAAACCATAAAGTAAACAGTCCAAAGGTTTTATAATAAAACCATAACCAATAATGGGTCAAAGGTCCTTTTTTAAAAACATAAAGTAACCAAGTAAGATAAAGGACCAAGACTCAACCAAGGGCGTCAGAATAATGAAACAACCCACATACCCACAAGATAAGGTGAAGCATAAAAGGTGGACAAACAACTCCTTTATAGGACCAGCAAGACCAGTAATCTTTTCTCTCTCTCAAGGTACATAGTTTTATATATAATTATCATCACTATATAAGGGAAAGATCCAAACTGGATGGTACAATCCTTTGGTCCTCAATACTGCTCCTAAGTGTTAGGTGCTAGGGACATCGTCAAGGGGTGGTCAGTCCCTTGATAAGCAACCTAGCAATAACCGATTAGGAGAGGGGACATCACACATCATTATCTTCCATTCTTAAAGAATGGCTCTCAGCACTAGGCTGAGTTTCAGCCCCAGACTGAATCATGTTGATCAACCCCTGGACCTTGACCGGGTCCTCCATTCTCCTGGAGAATGGTCCTCAGTTCTAAGTTGAGCTTTAGTCCCAGACTGAAAGTTGATCAACTACCTGCAGGACTTACTTGGACATCGTGTCCCTGGTCCCAGACTGGAATACGTCTCTGCCTCTACCTGTAGGATCTACTTGGACATCGTGTCCCTGGACCCAAACCAGAATACCCTAGAGGCTCATAGGGGACCTAGCCACATGCTAGGGGCTTTGCCATGGAATCAACCTATTTGGTCCCAAACCAAGAACCCCAAGAGACTACTAGGGGCCCTAGGGTACCTTCTAGGGTCTTACTCTGCCCTAGTTAAATAACTAGGGTACCATCCTCGCTGAGAATGGATCTCGCAGCTGCACTAACTTTAACATAGATGTTATATAGAACTCTTTCTTACTAACCTTGAAATTTTTTTGTTGTATATTAGTTCTTCTAAATTTTGTAAAGTAGTATTTTCTTGTATATTATACTAACTTTGTACATTATTAATAAATACAATTTCTCTGTTGGTTTCCTTTTATATATGTGTTACTGATGGACTTTAGTTTTTGTGCAGAACCCAAAGATTCTAGAGTTCTCACATCCTCTTCTTTATTAGAAAATCAGTCAAAGCACGTGTCCCTAGATGGAGCTAGATGTTACCTACTAAGTCATGCTTAGTTGGTTATATCAAGGGAGCCGACAAAGACGAATAAACACTATTGTTCATTCTTCAGAGTTCAGAAGTCAGCCAGGCCTCTTCTGGGAAAAAAAAAAAAAATTCTTGTACCACATGTTCATACCCCTTTAGAGGAGTTGTAATAAAATGTGTTAGAATGGTCAATTTTATAAAAGGCTCGGCTTTCTGGACTTAGACATCAAGATGACTAGCCCAGAGTGTTTTTTCCCTTGGTTATTAATTATTGTTGAACAAACGACTAATAATTTTTGAGTTTTTCACTCACACCTCCAAAGTTGGGGTAGTCATCTTGGTGGTTAGGCCTTAGAAGGTTATTAGAGCCTCTGTGTCAGTGTTTATAAACTTACTAGGCATTCGAATTGAGCCATATGGACATTTGCCAGGTCCCCCTAGGTTTTTGTTCAATTCCAAGAAAATTATTTTTTTCCACAAACTTGGGCCATTTTTTAATGGTTTAATTAAAAAATTTGTAAATGTAATAAAAGATGGGTCTGTAGTCTGTTTTTGGCATGGGCATGCTCATTTTCACACTCAGAGCATCCTCTTTACCCCAAAGACCACTTTTCATATGTTTCGGGCAGCTAAAACATCTCGTAGAGTATTATTTAGCTAACGAAGCATCAAATTGGCATTTTAATGCTAAAAGTGCAACAAATTAGCACCAAAGTCAAAAAGTTATTAAGTCAAAAATCAAGTCAAGTTTGAGTGGGGTGACATGGCAAGTGGACCCCTATTAAGTTAGTGACCTCATCCATGTCAAGACTTTAAAAACTTTGGTTATAAATTTGAAGTGACAAATGGTTTAACATGAGAGATGACGTCAACCATATGGAAATGCGCCAACCAAATTAAAGGATGCATGTAAATTGGCAAATGCCCCCCCCAAAACAAAAAAATTTGGCGATGCATTTTTAAGATTGGTATTCACCCCCTTCATCCATGAATAAAGTATTAAAAGTTTGGATAAGTGATAAATCATTTGATTTGAGGAGATACGAATGAGGTTGGTAGAGGACTTGAGCGTGGGAGATGACGCCACCCTCAGGGCTCACACTTGAGTGAAGTGGCAACCAACGAATGGGTTGGTGGAGTTTGGCAGGAGAGGTGGAATTTGCCTCTCCAATTCCACTCCCCTTTGTAACAAATATAAATGTTATAAATATTAACATTTAATACTAAGTAGGTTAATTAGGGTAATTAATTAATTACTCAAGAGGTGACTTGAAAAGTCACCCCCCTTACCACTTAGGGTATTAAATATCCGACACTAATCTTGTAAAATATCTTTTTATCTATCCAATTATCAATATATATTTGTCCTATTAATGGCTTATCGAATATTCCAGGTGTTTTGGTAATATTGATTGTGTGAAGTGAATACATATCCGCTTCATTTGGTATCAGAGTTAATTTGTGATCCAGGCCTTTGGCCATATCATGATTTTTAATCATAATCCTAGGGAGTCCCTAAATTATGGTCTTTGACCAAGTAAAAAAATAAAAGAAAGTAAAAAGAAAAAAAAGGAAGATTGCCATAAAAAAATGAAGGTAAAAAAAAAAGAGTAAAACCACAAGTGGTTTCTCTACCCACGGTTTTGTTTTAATAAGTGTTTTTTAATTCTAGGGTTTAAACCCTAATTCCCAACCCATTCATAAAAATATATATATCAATAATACTATTAGTAATAATAAAATTTATTATTGCTATATATTTTTTCAAAAAACCTTTCAACCCAATTCACAAAACACTATATTATTATTTTTAAATAATAATTGGTAATATATTATATTTGTTATTATTAAGTTTTTAATAATTAATAATAATAATAATAATAATAATTACTTAATAATTATTATTTAATAATTGTGTTATTTACAATTCTTATTTTATACAAAAAGGAAAAAGAATCAAAGGAGATATTAAAAGAGCAGAAATCAAGTCTTGGAAGATATAAAAAAAATTATGGATCCAGGTCACTTACAATTGCAATCACAGTTACGAACAGTTTCGGCTCAACTAAAAACGTGTGTTCGGAATAGTATTCTACAACTCCAGTTCGACAATCAGAAACGAAGTAATGATTTTCAAAAAGAACAGATTACTACCTCAGAATTACGAATTTGATCATTGGAAGATAGTAGAGAAAACTCACAAAAAATTTATCAGATAAGGACGAGAAAATATCACATCTGGAAGGTATCATTCAACAACTTGAAGACCAGATAAAAAAACTAAACAAAGTTGTAGAATGTCTGTATGGAAACAATATCGACTTAAAAGAGTAAATAGTCGTCTAAACAAAGTCGTCATGGACAAGGAAGACAAATTGGCGCAACTACATGAAAAGTTAGAAAATAAGGAAATAGAGTTATGTCATCATCAACAACAAAAAGAAAAAAACCAGCAGCAATATGACGACAGTAAGAAGACACATAAGTTGGAACTAACAAAAGTCAACAATGTGTTATCAAGCAATACCAAAGAGATTTTTCGATTACAAAATCATAACAAAACATTGATTACAAAGATTAAAAAACTAAAACACAGTAGTAAGAGGGAACACTCCTGTGAAGACCTCGAAGGAAGAATACTGGAAAAGCAAGAAGAAAACCAATGTCTAAATAATCGTAATCAGGAACTAGAGAGTCAAATCAAGAAATTAGAAATTGAAAAAAGTCGCAAGATGAAAGAATCAAAAAGATTCAGAATCATAACAATCTATTGGAGAACCAAGAAGCACAAATCCAGGAAAATGCATCCAAAAACCAAATCGAGGAAGTGAAGATAGTCCTCATCGCAGTCCAAAAGAAAGAAAAACAAACAACACATACACCTTACAGACATCCTAATTATAATTGTCATTTTGACCAACGACAGGATCAAAGCAAGCACTCACAGAAGAATTATGTTGATAGATGAAAAGACCAACATGCTAAGCAACAATTGAAATGACCCGCTCCACAAAATGATCTTGGAGCTCCGATAAAAGTAGATCTGGGATGGACCATAGCGAATACGATGAGACAATTCTCCTTGGGAATCTGTAACTCGTATCGTCTCATCTCATCAAGAGTCACAATTACAAAAAGGAAAGGATCCCAAGACGACAGTTCAAGGGAATTTAGACATTGTTGTCGATATAAGCTTTGAGGACAAAGCTTCCCTTAAGGGGAAGGCAATGTAACAAATATAAATGTTATAAATATTAACATTTAATACTAATTAGGTTAATTAGGGTAATTAATTAATTACTCAAGAGGTTACCTGAAAAGTCACCCCCCTTACCAGTTAAGGTATAAAATACCCAACACTAATCTTGTAAAACATCTTTTTATCTATCCAATTATCAATATATATTTGTCCTATTAATGGCTTATCGAATATTCCAAGTGTTTTGGTAATATTGATTGTGTGAAGTGAATACATATTCACTTCACCCTCTAACTCACTTCAACTCAGATCAACTCAATTCAACTCGACTCCCTCTTCTAGTGTTAAATGCACCCACTCCCTCCTCTCCAGCTATAAATAAAGTTGCTACCTCTCTCACAAACTAATTAGGTTTAGAGCTGAGAGTGCATGCCATTGTAATTTGTTATGCCGTTGCTATTGTGCTTGTAATAAAGAGAAGCTTTGGAGGCTAATGGTGTTGTGCTACTGTGTGTGGGATAAGTGTTAAGTTTTTAATGGTTATACAAGATCTGATAACATTTAGCATTATAACATCATAACCATATGCAAAAGGATCACTGAAAGATGGACAAGCACATCCACACAAAAGAACACAAAGATTTTATCTTGAGAAACCCTCATGGGGAAGAAACCCCAACAAAACTTTATTTGTATAAGATGTATCAAAAGTACAAGAAAAGACCCCAAACAGGTGCTCCTTTTCCCAACAAATATATATCTCTCTCTCCCATGCGCTATACACAACTACTGTGTGTTCAAATGAGGAACACAGCTCCTCTATTTATAGTTTTTCTGTCACTTGACTTTTAACCTAACAAGTTGGCCCCACTTAACTGACTGGACCGACTTCACCTAGGAAGACTCAAAACAATATTATATTATATTCATTAGGGTACTATTGACTCGACTTACAATGGAGGCTTTACCTCATGACTCTTTGATGACCAAATACAATAGTAACATCCCGACGGAGGAATAAGACATCTCCCTTGGGTTACATCAATAAAATACATTTGGAATATTCTTCAAACTTACAATATTTCAACACTCCCCCTTAACGAGAAGGGTATTCTATTGACAACATCATCATCAACTATAAGAGTAATGAGAGAGAGCATCTTCAGCAGTATCAAGGTAATACATCTATACGTCATACGAAGTTTTCACAATCAACAACCGGAACAGTTACTCTTCAATGTCTTTTGTACCGGAACATTGTCTTCTACAGCACTGAGTCTTTATATTTTGTAGCAGACGAACACTTGATCCTTTCTAGCGACACTTCGATCTTCTTGATCCTTTGTAGCAGCACTTCAATCTTCTCGATCCTTTTGCAGCAGCACTTCGATCTTATCGATCCTTTGCAGCAACACTTCAATCTTCTAGATCCTTTGCAGCAACATTACCTGCAATACACATGATCTCTTTGCGGCATGATCAATCCCTATCACTTTAGGACATAGGTCCAAGGATGATGCAATCCTCCATCATCCTACTCCCCCTTAATGAGGAGGGTCCATAGTATCGACCAGCTGAATCGTCTACAACTGAATGTAGATCTTGTCTGCACGTGAATGCAAGACATGATGTCCGTAAGGACTCATCGTAGGACATCCTCAACGTAGAAGCTAGGACCACTCCATGCGAGTGTTAGACTACGACGTCCGGAATTACTCATCGCAGGACTTCCTTAGCGTTAAATCTAGGACCATTCGCAAGCGAATGTTAGACTACAACATCCACATATAAATGTAGGTACACTCTCCACGCGAGAGTAACATCTGCTACTGCAGATTCGGCGTCTGTAAAGACTCATCGTAGGACATCCTCAGCACTAAAGCTAGGACCACTCCATGTGAGTATTCGACTACGGCGTCTGCAAGGACTCATCGTAGAGCATCATCAGCGTTAAAGCTAGGACCACTCGCAAGCGAGTGTTATTCTACGGCATCTACATATGAATGTAGGTACACTCTCCATGCGAGAGTAACATCTGCTACTGCAAATCTGGCGTCCGTAAGGACTCATCGTAGAGCATCCTCAACGTTGAATAAAGGACCCCTCACAAGCAAGTGTTATTCTACAACATCTACATATGAATGTAGGCACACTCTCCATGTGAGAGTAACGTCTACAGGACCATCCTCAGCTAGTAAGGACCACTCTCAGGAGAAGAGTGTTATTTTCCCGCAAGACCATCCTCAAGAGCGGATACTATTGTCCATAAGTGACTGTTGGACCTTGTCAGCATCTTCATGCGCACTTGGCCTCTTTCATAGTGGAGAGTAACATCTGCTACTGCAAATCTGGCGTCCGTAAGGACTCATCGTAGAGCATCCTCAACGTTAAATAAAGGACCCCTCACAAGCGAGTGTTATTCTACAACATCTACATATGAATGTAGGCACACTCTCCATGTGAGAGTAACGTCTGCAGGACCATCCTCAGCTAGTAAGGACCACTCTCAGGAGAAGAGTGTTATTTTCCCGCAAGACCATCATCAAGAGCGGATACTATTGTCCATAAGTGACTATTGGACCTTGTCAGTATCTTCATGTGCACTCGGCCTCTTTCATAGTGGAGCATCACTGTCATCAATGACAGTCTCATCATCACTCCCCCTTTCCAGGGAGGATCTATATCATCAACTTGCTCCCCCATTGTCCAAGGAGGGTTCATATCTTCGACCTGTTCCTCCTTTCCGAGGAGAGTCATATCTTCGACCTGTTCCTCCTTTCTGAAGAGAGTCCATATCTTTGACTTGTTCTTCCTTTCCAAAGAGAGTCTATATGTTTGACTTGTTCTTCCTTTCCAAAGAGTGTTTATATCTTCGACCTGTTTCTCCTTTCCGAGAAGGGTCCATATCTTTGACTTGTTCTTCCTTCGAGGAAAGTCTTCAGTATCATCATCATTGTTCCCCCTTGCGAGGAAAGTCTGTATCATCATCATTGTTCCTCCTTGCGAGGAAAGTCTTTTCGAACAACACCAAGCTTGTCACGGAAGCTTGGTCAACACATCAGCAAATTGCTCATCAATACTCACATAGTGGAGTTTTATAGCTCCCTTTTGTACCATATCCCTTATGTAAAAATATCGGATTTCTATGTGCTTTAATTTATCATGGAACACGAGATTCTCTGTCATCTTTATACAACTCTGGTTGTCACATAGAATCACTGTGGTATCCAACTCCAGATCAAATAGACCTAACATCAACTTTCGAAGCCATATCGCTTCACAACTAGCGGAGCAATCTGCTATGTACTTTGCTTCAGTCGTGCTGAGAGCAACACTGGATTGTTTCTTACTAAACCACAAGATCATGGAAGATCCCAAAAGTGACATCCACCTGAGGTGCCCTTTTTGTCTGCAGCACTTCCTGCCCAATCTGAATCATACAATTTGTAGTCATGATCTCTATCATAGTATAGTCCAAAGTCTATCGTACCTTTCAGGTACCTTATCACATGCTTTGCAGCTATCAGGTGAACACATTTATGCTTAACTAGATACTGACTCGGGGTGTTCACAGCAAAGCATATATCTGGCCTGGTATTCGTCAGATACATCAACGACACAATAATCTATCTGTACTGAGTCATGTCCACTAACTCTGATGATTCATCAGATAACATCTTCAAAATGGTATCCATGGGTGTGGCTATGGCTTTACAATCCAACATATCAAATCTTCTTAAGATTTCCATAGCATACTTTTCGAAGCCGCATTGCTTCACTACAGGATGAACATGTTGTAATGTACTCGGCCTCTTCATGAGATCATATCCGATCCCAAACATCCTAAGGTGCTCTTTCTAGCCTCAGTACTTCCTCTTTGCATCTACAATGAGTTCATCCTGTTAGGTCATCGACATATCCCAGTCTTCTGTATTCAACCTTGAAGGTTAGAACCCACTTTACTCTTGGTAAAGCCTTAGTTCCTCGGGAAGTTGTCCATCCTGTCGTACCATGTCGACCTCGGAGATCTTCTACAGTCATTCCCCCTGAATAGGAGCTTCATCTTCCCTCTGCATTTTGTACTCTATGTATCGAAGCATTTTGTATTGGACTGGTAGGTAGCATCCTCTGCTACTGACTTCTATGTATCCATCTCAAGTTACTAGATACCAAGATCCTTTATCTTGAACTTTGTTGAAAAGTTCCTCTTGCACCCATCCATGAGATTGTTGTCTTCTATAGGTTTCCATCTTCAACCTTGTAGCAAAGGTTAAGATATTCATCACTCTAGGTGATCTTCAAGCTCTTTATGTAATTGGATGTGCTTATCTATGGGTGCCTTCTGAGCTGGAACAAAGTACATGTGGTTCTTTGCTCGATATATACTTCTGCTTCACTGGAGAAGTGTGTCTGGCCAATGGAGTATGGCGTTCCATAATCTACTCCCTCTTTCTAAGACAAACCACAAACCTTGCATTCTATACTTAATCTTGTAGATCCACATGGAAGACATTGCGGACTTCCCTTTAGGTCTCAGAACCGTATCCTAGACATCATTCCTCATGATCGACTGGTACTCTTTGATCATAGCTTCTTCCATAGTTGGAAGGGTTTGCATCAATGATGTCACTTAACTGTGCCACATAACTAGAGCGTATCCAAGGCCTCTTACTTTAGTTGGAAGTCCCGTCATACTTTTCTTCATCTTGAATTATCTCTCATGCCCAAGGTGACTTCATCTTTCGAGGTGGATCTACCGTTCTCTTGTATTCTTCTGAAGCTCTTTCTTCCGTCATGGTGTCTCTGACCCTGGGAGCTTCAGGTTCATATTCATGTATGTTTATTGGAGTGAATCTTGAACTATCATCACTTGTTCTTCAGAACAAGTCTTATCCTCCTTTTCATATAGGCAATTGTACACGACCTTTCCTACAAGTCACATACACCAGTTGCATGGTTAGAAACATTTCATAAGACATATGCATAATGACAAATTCTTATGCATAACGTTATAATCATGCGACTATTTTAGCCAATACAACATTCATCCATACATGGAAGCTTTCCAGATGCCTTCCATCTCTACCATAACATTATTGAGATTGTGCATTAATCCCAATATGTCAACAAAGAGACTTCATTCTAGAAAAGTAGCAATGAAGTGTTGTATAGCACCATGGGCTACCTACCCATAACATGCATATTAGTAGTATATTTTCATTAATGCAACCATTCTATTATGCATAATACATTTCCTTGAACATAACTAAATAATGACAATTCAAATACTTATCTTTTGTTTGTTTGGTAGACTCCTTCTTGATCCTCATGTCTTGGAGCCTTCTACTGATTCTGGGAACCTGTGTACTAGTTCTGAGTGTCACTAATTTCTTTCTTTCTTATCCAAACACTGAAATGGATGATTTTTGTCTTCACCAGTAGAATTCACTTTCCTCGCCACTTGAGGAATCTTCAGCGATGTGAGCATGATGTCTTTATTTGACTTCTTCAAGTTGTTCTTTGATTTGAGAAACCCTTGTGAAGTGGAACTGCATGGTCTCTGAGTTTTGTATCTTCACTTTCTTCAGTTGGTTCCTCAATGTCATCTTTTTGTTGATATTCTTTCCTCTGTACCGAACATATCCTTGGGAGTCCACAAAGATGATACATGTGAGATCCAATGGAGGCAGAAATAATCCTCTTGGCTTTGACTAAATCCTTCTTGTGCTTTGTCTTCATCTTCCTTTGGATCTGCAACGTCTTCTCTAACATAGTTCTCCAGGTCATGCTTCTTCAGGTATGAGAAGCACTCTATACTTCCATGCTCAGAGGTTCTCGAATCTCGACTTCTTCAAGCTTGTCCTCTAGCTTGGCACTGTTTGTCATCATGATAAAATGAGAACCTCAAATGGAAATAGATAGGATAGAACTTACCAATGAGATTGCTTCAACTTAATGCTAGCTTGAGAGATTTTCTAGAAGACTGCTTCTGGTGGACTTAGGGTTTGACAGAGAAACCCTAATTTTTCAACTTAGATATCTTTCAGATCTGATTGGATAAAAAGATGTGCCTCCTCAAGGTGAGTTGACTAGCATACTAATTTTCCCAAAACTGTGAACAGTTTTGCAAAATATCTGATCCCCTAGTTTTCTTGAATTTCATCTACATAATTGCCTGATCTTGTTTCTACTGTATCTCCGAAATTACTGCTCCTCTGGGTATGAAACTTCTCACTGAGGTAGACTGGTACGTCTTCTATTCAACCCCACAGGTTAGAGCAATATCGGTTTCACCAATTAGGACTTATGTGTATTTTCCCAAGGTGACATATTTCGGGACTGTTCAGGATAGCGAACTTGTACTGACTGCCACATGTCACTGTTTCACCTTCGGGATCTGAAACTTTTACCACAAAAACTACAGTCTATGCCCTATTTGCAACATCTTGCGAAATTTCATTTGGACCTTCCTAGCCCGAGATATAGCAATTCTCCCTAGGTCACTTTTTTAAGGATGAATTCTGGGAGGGGCTGGAACCCTAAGTTGGAGGAATCATATCTCCTAGATTATAGTGAATCTGAGGTTGAAAATTTTACACAGGGTACATCAAGACTTCATCTTCGGCCTATAAAAGTTTCAACTCCTGAGCCTTTTCCAATCTCGAGTTGTAACGAAAGTCCCAACATGACTAGGTTTTGTCTTCTAGGGTTTTCAAGCATGAAGCCCTAATCTTCAGTAGTTGTAGTTGTAGCAGTGTTTTTGCTGCACAAAGACTTCTTTCAGGGTAGCTATGATACCATGTTAAGTTTTTAATGGTTATACAATATCTAATAACATTTAGCATTATAACATCATAACCATATGCAAAAGGATCACTGAAAGATAGACAAACAAAAGCACACAAAAGAACACAAAGATTTATCCTGGGAAACCCTCATGGGGAAGAAAACCCAGCAAAACTTCCTCTGTATAAGATGTATCAAAAGTACAAGACAAGCCCCCAAACAGGTGCTCCTTCTCCCAGCAAATCTCTCTCTCTCTCTCTCCCATGCACTATACACAAGTGAGTGTGTGTGTTCAAATGAGGAACACAACTCCTCTCTTTATACTCTTTCTGCCACTTGACTTTTAACCTAACAAGTCGGCCCCACTTAACTGACTAGGGCGACTTCACCTAGGAAGACTCAAAACAATAGTATATTATATTCATTAGGGTACTATTGACCAGACTTACAATGGAGGCTTTACCTCATGACTGTTTGATGACGAAATACAATAGTAACATCCCGAAGGAGGAATAAGACATCTCCCTTGGGTTACATCAGTAAAATACATTTTGAATATTCTTCGAGGTTACAATATTTCAACAATAAGGTTGCCATGTTTCTATGAGATAACTTGTGTATTTTCTTCATTTTCTTGCATTTCTCATGGTATAGATCTTTCATTTAAGGATTCCTCTTAATCAGTAGGAATAGGAATTGAAAGTAAGATTACTTTAATTTCAATGTTATCATGTATGTTTAGAGGTAAAATATTGCATGTCAATAAGATTATTGACATGTTATCGTAACCTCTTTTTATATGTGTTTCAAAATCTCACGGGTATTGCAAGTGTGTGATTGAGTTTCAGGATACCTAGCGTGGAGGAGGTGTGGATCTAGGTTGACTCCACCCCACTCTAACAATTACGAAAGACATAGTCCCTTGGCATCCCACTACAAAGCTTTCCGAGCAAAACTTATGCGGCTACATACTCTTTCTCTTTCCCTTCTCTCGCTTAAAAATCAATACTCTCTTTGGTTACCTTTCTTGCTTACTTAGATCTATGCACTAAAAGATAAATTCTCATTTAAATCTAGTTTTCAAGATTCAAATAGACCAAATCTGGCAAGTGCTTCATTTTTTACCTTTATTCAAGTAGATCTAGCATAAGAAGACTTATTTTTCACAAAGCATTATTAAGAAAATTTCTAGCTTGCATAAGGTAGTCTTTCTTTGAAATCTAAAGATTAAATCTTGCATCCAAGTGCATAATCTTATTGGCTACCCAAAAAGCAAGCCAAGATCCCAAGGAAAGCTTGTTTTCCTTAGTTATTTTTTACATCTTTTTTAGAGCTTTAACTTAGTATTTTTTACAAAAGTTTTTATGTGTTGTCTGTTACCAACTATTTTGTACAATAGTTGAACTTTCTATTGAGCCGCCAGTTATTGAGCATGATGAACACTCATATCCAGAGTTCATAAGTTCAGTGTGCTCCATAGTTAGTCATTTTCTGACTAAACTTTTTATTTTTTGTAAATACATGTTCATACCCCCTTAAGGAAATTGTAAAAAATGTCCTAGCATTTAATTTTTTATAAAAGGCTCGGCTTCCCGGACTTAAGCATCAAGCCGACTAGCCCAGAGTGTTTTTTCCCTTGGTTATTATTGGTTGTTGAACAAACGACTAATAATTTCTGAGTTTTTCACTCACACCTCCAAAGCTGGGGTAGTTGTCTTGGTGTTTCGACCTTAGGAGGTTATTAGAGCCTTCATGCCAATGTTTTTCAACATGCTAGGCATTCCAATTGAGTTGTATGAACATGTACTAGGTCCCCCTTGAATTTCGTTTGATTTCGAGAAAAAAAAATTCCATTTTTTAAGCCATTTTTTAATGGTTTAAATGGAAAAATTCAAAATGTAAAAAAAGTGTGATCTGGGGTCCATTTTTGGCGTGGTTGGGCTCATTTTCAAGCTCGGAGCGGCATCTTTACCCTAGGAGCCACTTTCACTATGCTTCGGCCAGCTGAAACATCCTGAAAGGCATCATTTGGCTAACAGAGCATCAAAATAGCATTTAAATGCTAAAATTGGACACAATGCACTAAAGTCCAAATATTAAAAAAGTAAAATTTGAAGTCAAAATTAATTTTTTTTGGTGGGGATGGCTTTGCATGGGTCCCCCATTGTTTTATGACCCTCTTCAAGTGAAGTGGAAATTAAACTTTGGTTTAAAGGGTGGATACGATTTGTTTGAAAAGGAGGGCGATGTGAGGGTGAGGAAAGTGCTCATGCTTATGTGGAGAAATTAAGAAACTTTATATTAAATTAAACCATGGTACAAACAAATCAAGCCATGGTCTTTCACGTATGTTTCCAAGTGCATGCGAATAAGGAAGAGGTGAAGGGTGACGTCAAAGTAGTGGTTACGATTTGTTATGAAGTGTACCCCTCTCCACGTAAAGGATAAAGAATTAAACCATAGTATTAATGTATGGCATGTCATGAATGGTTACGAATTGTTTTGAGGTGAAGGGTGACGTGAACCATTTTGTGACTCACGCTCCACCGTGAGTGGGTGCGAATGGGATGAGGGTGGACCCCTCCTCATTTGTTTGATAAACCTTGTCATTTCAAAAAACTATGGTTTAGGCAGAAAGATTTGTCGTGTTGTAGGTTCAAATCATTAAAATCCAAAACGGGTTTTTGGTTGGTAGAGGTCACGTCAAGATTGGAGCCATTCATTTGCCATACATTCGCGTGAGGTTGGTGAGTGCATTGGAGCACATGTGATTTGTTGAGGTGGCTTTGTTGGTGGAGTGAGGTGGCACCTCCTCCATACCAACACTTCAGTTAGACTAATAATCACCCCACCGATTCTTCTGATTACTCCAGTTCACCTCTGGTCTAACTCAGTTAACTCCGGTTTAGATCTTCAGTTCATTATTTCCCCCTTGGGGCTGGGTTTTGTTATAAATAAGAGGTCTCTTCTCCCTTTAGAGGATGGATGATTTTGCAGATGACCTCTGCCCGTATGATTGTAATTTCCTATCTTTCTTGTGAATAAAATTGAGTCTTTGGAGGACAATTTGATGGTGCAAGAACTTTCATGGTGAATATTTGGCTTATAACCGAGGTGATATCTTTGTAGCTATTTTATTATTTATGCATGCTGTGTTATCTAGCTTAGAAGGTTATATTCTAATCCATAGAGTAGGCATTTGAAGTTTCAACTTGCTTGCTTATGTGTAGTTATACACGATCTAAGAATTGCATGTTGTATTCAGTTATACTTATGCTTTTCAGTTCTTGTTTGATTTATGCATACTAGATCTAATCACTTGCTTGAAGGGTATTGTACTTTTGCAGATCACCAAACGTGAAGTAGAGATCGGAGTTCAGTTGCATCTTATCTCTCTTCACTCTATTTTTCTAATGTTTCTTGTTCCACAAATTCCCTCCATGCACAAATTATTCAAGCTTGGGCTTGAAGTCTTCCTTATCTATCCTCAAACTTCAAAAAATATTGTTTTCTGGTTACTTTTGTTTTGTTTCATAACAAGTAGATCTAAGTGTTAAATCTTATCCTTTCTATCTCTTGTTATATAGATCTAAGAGTTTTTTCAAGTTTATCTTACCAAAAGCTTAGATATAGCTTTGTTTAGTCTTAGTACTTGAAGTAGCATATTATTCCTATCAATTGCAAGTACTAGAGCTTAAATTTTCATGCATTTTTTGCTAACATTCAAGCTTTTTCTTGAGTTTTGTGTTGGCTGGTTTTTTGTACACATCTTTCAGGAAAGAAGAGTGTTGGAGGCGCATGCAAAGACTCGAACCCTAAAAAGGGCTCCTTCCAACCCCCTCTCTCAATCTCCCACTTCTTCTCTACCCATTCTTCAAATTTTTGTAAACTTTGTTGATCCTAACTCCAAAGGACAAAAAATATTCCATTCAAGAAGAGGCAAAAAACACCAAAGCATTGTAAAAGAAATTATTAAAAAGTGAGTGGGACAAAGGTTCCCACACCCCACTTCCCCCATTTGGGGGAAGCCTGTATCGCCCCTTGTTTTATGTTTTTACTTTTCACATGCATAATAATTGTTTAGAGTAGATTAGTCTCTTTACTTTCATAAAAGAAAACTTTGTTAGTGTAGTTTTATTTCAATCTTGCTGCTTTTGTTTAATTGCTAGAAGTAAAAGAAATACTTACCCCACGCTCTCTCGAATACCCTGAAAGGGTGAAAAATATTCGTGGTAGGATTAATTAGAAAATATTTCTTTTTATTTATTTGTTCTTAATTTTTAAATCAATCTAACCGTTGCTTTCCCAAGTACCCGAAAGCTGAAAGAGACTCTTCGGTTGTCATCTAAACAACTCATTGTTACGTCTCTAATAAAATAAACCAAGACTCCTTCCCCGTATGCTCTACACCGTTGCAGCTTGTCTGATCAGTTGGCTGTATTAGAAAGGGATATGAGTTACTAGATTTAATAGCAAAATCCACATAATCCATTTTCTCAAGAAGTCGAGAGGTTGCAAAGGGTAAGCATTACAAAGTCAGGGGGCTACTCCAAGCAAGTTCATCCTCACCCTGTTGGACATTTGGTATTACCGCTTTAGCACTCAGTTCGAAGGGACTTGACTTGTTGGGCCAAACCCACAATTAACCCACGCCCTTAATTATTCATTTAATAATCTAAGATTTACCAACTGAGACACTGCAATACTTTCACTGAGACTACACTAGCAACCCACATTTGCAAGCACTCTTTTCATTTTGGCACTGGTCTATTCTGTTCTTTTTGCATAAGTGAATCACGCAATGTGTCATTGAATATTGTGTATCTAATTTGAGTTAAAGCGTTGCTAAGATTAAATCTTGTTTGTAGTAATTGGTAATATTTAATTTCATCCATTTCATATTAACTCCTAGATTTAGTCTTTTCTTTCATAGACTAAACACCATAGATTTCATTCTAATAGGGACCACCCCCCTTGGCTTCATTAGGAGTTAGCCTAAACGGAGGAGCTCGGATTAGGTGACAGCACCTGGCTCTTTGCTTGCACCCAAGGCCACACCTTTCCCGCTTGGGAAACAGCAGTCCAAAAGATTTCTGCTAACGGTGTGCATTGGGCGGACAACATTGTCCAAAGAAGCTTCCAAAGTGTTTTTGGGCACATTTCACTAATAAAAGCTTGTTTGCTTTTAGCAGGTCCATCAAAAAAGGGAAGGAAACGCTGCCCAAAAATTGAATTTTGGGCCATCTGGAACTTCCCAAGAGTTCCCCCTCATTCCGTAGCTTTCTTTCCAAAGATTTGTAAGCCCCTGGGTTCATTTTCTATAAGAACCAAGTGGCATTTCTTAACAGGCATTGTAACCGAACATAATAAAATCTTTTGAGTAGGCTCTTCAGAGCCCACTCCCCATCCCCCAGGGGGGATCCGTGTTGGCATCATTTTTCATGTTTTTCCTGTTTTAGTTTAGTTTCTTTTGCAGAGTCGTATACTTTGATCCGTGCATTCATTATATCTTTATTTGATCAAGAGTAATACAAATGCTAACCCCATGACTTCCCGAGTTACCCAAAAGGGGAAAGAGACGTGTGGTAGGCCTTATTAGAAAACTAGTGATTTTTTAGTTCCTTGTGTTATTTTTACTTACCATTTAAAATTAACCCTCCTTGCTTTCCAAATTGAGGTTCATTTGAACCGAAAGAGATTCATGGAGGTTTTATTTCTTTTTAACAAACAAACACGGTGATTAAAATCCTTAAAATCAACAAGACTCTGTTGTTTATGCTCTGCACAGTTGCGGTTTGATCGAACAGTTGGTTGCATCAAAAGCAACAAGGGTGGCTAGTTAAGATACATTCACATTTGAATTAACCTCCCAAGGCAAAAATCCAACGCCTCGAATTAATCCACTGCGGGGAAAGTTCACAAAAGGAAGCGAGAACAACTAGGTAGTGATCTTGGAATACCGTCAGGATACACTCTTGTTAGTGTAGTGTTTGACACATCCCACAGACTTTGATCCAGCCCACATATTCTTCCCGTGGAACCGCATTGGATAGGGGTTTTAGACATACTCAACGTACCGTCAGGTATATTCGGAGTTCCCTTCTCCCCTAATCTAATTCACACATTTTCACATCTCAAAATAAATTTACCAAGGGCACTTGCAAAACATGTATTTTAGCACTTTCAGCACTCCTATTTCATTGGTGACTCCATTTAAGGCACTTGTCTTTTTTTTGTCTCTATTAAGCATCTGAATTCTAGTGTCAATTAAACAATTGTGTTACAATCCCGTTGTGCTCTTTATTTCAAATATTATCTCATAGACTATTTGCAAGTAGCGTGTTACATTTTTAAAACTCCTAAATATTAACAGCCTTAGAATTTAATAAGATCTACCCCCCTTGGCTTCGATTAGGAGTTGGCCTAAACAGAGGAGTCAAGAACAAGGTGGCAGCCTTGACTCGAGACTTTCTCCCAAGGACACACTGAGTGGCTTGAAGATTTCTGCCATGTTCCCCCCAGGTGTGTGAAAGGCGGCAACAAGGATCAACAACTAAATATAAGACTTTTCACTTTATCCTAAAGTGCATTACAAAATAGAATTATGTCAAACCACTTCCAGCACGCTCACATTGAACTCATGCAAAAGTTCATGTCCGAGCTATAATTCTCAACAGATCTACCCATGGACACTCAGCTTAACGCTGGGTTACAACTTACCGGCTGTGGGAAGGAGTTCTTATCCCATTCGAAGGCGTGGCTTGCCTACACATAGTAGCCACTAGCCACTATATTTTTTTGGGTTATGGGTGTGGTGGCTATGAGAGAATGTGGAACATACCTTTGGGGTGGTGAGGAATGGGGTGTTTCTCTGGTTGCAGGTTATTTGTTTGGCAGGTGTGGCCACCTGTGAGTCCGATTGTGAATGCTTTGGGTGGCTTAGCCTTAATTACCACCATTTGCAATCAGGATGATGATATTCCCTTCCAAGAGACCCTGTAAGTTTGTAGAGGGAAGAATGGTATGGTTTGTTACTAGTGGTTTTTGAGTCCTTGTTTCTCCCCAACTTGTTTGGCAAGGGGTTAATTTGCAGTAGTTTGGCTTTTAAGCTGTAGGGTTTGTTGTTGCAGGGTGGGTTTGTAATTTACCACTGATTTTGTCTTGTGGTAGTAGCCCTTCTACCACACGGTTTTCTCTAGTAATATGCTTTGAAGTTTGTACATCATTGTTTCATTAATAGATTAATAATTAATAGAAAACATATCTCAAAGGAAAAAGGAACGGAACTTAAAACAAACAAAAAACAAAAAAACTTGTGCCTGAATTCCATATGCAAGAATCTGTAGACCATAAATCTCAGCAGCTTGAGCACTTGCAACAGCCCCTGTATCTCGAAGATTATTTGCAGCTATAAACTGCGACATTCAAATTAAATTAAAACATTAGAAAGCACACAAGACTAAAGGTTATTTTCACAAATCAGAAATAAAAAGAGCTCTGTAAGATTTTACTGAGATCTGATCATTTAATCGAATCAAGCATTGATGAACATATAATAGTAAAGATTTAAACAAATAACAAAATTCATTTTGTTTCCAAGAATTGCAAAGAAGCTTATCTTATCCAATAGAAAATGAGAGGCAAGTTTCTTTCACTTGAAAGTGCATTATAGAGCGACAAGGAAGAAATGTTGGAAAGATAAATACAAGATGAGGGATGCTGGGAAGGGAAGTTCAATTTTACTAACTAATCTTCCTCTGTTATTAAAAAACTTGCCTGGGCAGCCCCAGCTGTATCGTCTACTTCTTCACGTATAACCCCCAAATCACTCAGTGTGTGCTCACATTGAGAGAGAGCCTGTCAAGAAATTTCACACTGAAACTGAAATAATCACTGACAGAAAAATGAAGAGAAGAGCAACTTTCTGAGGAAAGAACAAAAACACTAACCTGGGGATGGCTTAGAACACGCTTGAGCTCTTCCTTCTTCACACCAGGAAGTCCCAAAAGGCAGTGATTAACTGCAAGGTGCACTTCACTGACTATATGCAAGCGGTGGCGAAGAAGTAGATCATAATTACAGTGAATGCTGCCACCAAGTGAATTTTCAATAGGCAAAATCGCTTTATCAACAATCCACAGTTCAACTGCCTACCAGGAAAGAGCATGTATCATGGGTGAGTGAATGAAAACTTAGCCCATGTCCTCAAAAGATTACAAAGCAGTACAGAACAGCAAAGCCAAAAAACTTTCACATCCCAAAATAAAAGCTTTAAACTGCAAAATGTTGTCTACCATGCAAAACATTCTAGAATAAGGGGAAAATTGTAAACAGGTCTTTCAAAAAAATTGAGCCCCAATGTCCCTACTTCATGGTGCAGTCTGCCATTGAGTTAGTGCCTGTATTGTGTATGCAAGTAAGCAATCAACAGGAAATTGATTTTGACCACACATTTTTAAATCAAAAACAGTAAATACTAAACACTATTATAATGTCAAACTGAAAATATGCATAAATCTGTGCTGCACACAATTGGACTAGTTGGCAGAATCCAATCTTCATCGTCCTTTAGGCATACTTTTTAAGAATACATTTTAGTGCTTTGTGCATTTCATGGGATGGGATAATTTGTGGAACTGCTAGTACTTTGCTAGAATACAACTCATTTCTATCAGTAAATAATGTGTACACTGCTTCCATACCTGGAATGCCGCTTCAAACTCTTTGCAAGGAACAGCCTCACAATGTGGATAAGCTTTCAATGCTGCTGCCTCACTGTATGCTCCAGAAACTCCCTAGATGCCAACCAAAACGAAATTGACTTGAAAAAATGAACACAAACACCAGTCTCTAAAAGAGCTATGCCAGAAACCTTTTACAGTTTGCTTTGAATTGACTTATATTAACCAAAGTGTCACGAACTGATCCAAAAATAAACAAAATAATTCATTAAGATTCTAATAGGTTTTGTTCTCTGTTATGGAAAGGTATCATGCAGCCTTGTAGGCAAAATCTCTCTATAGTGGAATGATAAATGTTAAAAGTCATTATTCTGTCAATAGGTCTTGGTTAATTAGTATAGGGGTGTTTCATACTTCCCACCAAGGTTCATATCCCCCAAAGACATGATTCACCCTTTGTGGGCCATTTCAGTGGATGTTTGAGCAAACTCGGAGATGCTTGAACTTTAAAACTTTTATCAAACAATTTCAGCACTTATGAATTTCATAAATCAGCCACATGAATCTCATAAATAAATCAGCCACATAAATCAATCAACCATAAGAGACAAGATATACCCTAGGAAAACTCTCCAAACACGGAGAATGAAAAACACAGCAATTATTTGAGTATGATAGATAGATTTGCAGAGAATGGTTTACAACACATAAACTGATTGCCCGATAAGAGATATCACTCAGCAATAGAGAAGAGAGATCCAATGCAACCCTGCAAAAACAATTTTATGCAACTGTATTGAACTTGCCATATGCCTAGCATATTAATAACAAGCCAAAAACCCTAACATGCAGAAGATAGCGCATAGGAGGTTCAGTAAACACACTGAGAGCACCACATAGTGCATTCACAAGGAAGAGCTAACTAGAACTCCCTCCATGCAAACATTAGCTCCATTCCTTCAATTAGATTTAACTGAATGTTCACTATCTTGAACTGAAAGTGAACTGACTTGAACTAAATGTTAACTTACTTAAACTTAATGTTAACTTTACTTGAACTGAATGTTCACTGACTTGAACTAAATGTGAACTGAACTCAATCTTTAACTGGCTGCTGATCACTTAGTTAATAGGCTAAACTTAAGTGTCATCAGTGCTTCATTCTTAGTGCCATCCATGCACAATTTCTATTATTAACTTTTGCATAGATCTCTTTAGTTAACCGATGCATGTTGATTGATGAACATTAAGCTCTTCTTTACTTAACTGATTACATTCATTAATAGTTCAATTGATGCTTTGACTGAGGCATTGATTGAGGCATTCATATGTTACTGAAGATTTATAACTTGAGTTCACTCAGACATTTGCATGGGCAATTCGAATTCTCTTTCTCTATGCTTTATCTCATTATCATTAAATAATTAATACATGGTCCATATGTGTATTTTTTATCCATCTTACCATATCATACTCGGAAGAATTATTCCATACATACAAATGATCATATATATTACCCCGGGCCATATAGTCATATGCTAAAGTAATTCACTATAGGGGTAGCTAAGCCCTAAAGGAGACTTATAGCACTCAATGACCATGACTAGCAATATATCACATAGTATAACCACATTACTTGATACAACACAAGTCCATCTCCATTATTGGAGATCCATTCTTGTAGGGTACTGTCTATGAGAATCATTGACTTGATAGAACACAAGTACACAGTCTTGATACAACACAAGATCATAGTACAGGCATCCCACCTCAATACATGAGGACATAGATAGGACTTGATACAACACAATGTCCTGACTTGATACCACACAAGTCCCTAACTTGATACAACACAAGTCTCGAAGAATGACTCTTGATGTTGTACAAACAACACTCCCTCTCAACAAGGGAAACATTCTGTGCTTTACCAAGAATTTCCTGCCATACCAAGATTATCTCAGAAGTATCTCAACTTCGTTACTAACAACAACTTATTCACAAATTTGCAATTTGCTCATCAGTAGCTATGTACTGACATTTTATTTTACATGACCATGACTTTGATGAAGTAAAACTTCATCTCAGTGTGTTCTATCATAACACATAGGGTTTTTCAGAAAGCTTAACTATTAACACCTAATAACTGTAGGCTTCAAATCTTTCACCCTAGTAGATAGCATCCCAAGCTACTCTACTCCTCAACAGGTAGTACTATCCGCATAATACATTTAGCTTATGTAGTACTAACCACAATACACATAGTTAATCCCAAGCTATATAATAGGTCTACTATGTATCAAAATACAATAAAGAACCTATTCTAATGTACCTCAAAGGTACTCAAACATATGCTTTTCCACAAGCATAAAATATAACAGGTCTGCTACATACTTATTCAAAGTAGCAACTGTTGTCTGCCGATGTGCACACTGTCAGCCAAGAATCTTTCGAACAGTTGTCTCTCGGCAGAAGGGAGAGGTGCAGCCCTTGGGGGCAAGCAAAGAGTCAGGTGCTATCACCTGATCCCGACTCCTCTGTTTAGGCAAACTCCTAATCAAGACAAGGGGGGCAGTCCCTAAAAAAAGTTGCTAAGGCTCTTATTTTAAATATATTGTAGTGCGTGATGCGGATGGGTGTTTTTTTTAAGAGTTTTTATAGATAAAGACTTACAATAAAAAGGCCCCAGAAAATACTTGCAATATAATTAAAGATTCATCACCACTTGATAATCACAACTTCAAAGTAGAGCATTCATGATGCAAAAACAAAACTTCAGATAGATAATAAACAAATGTATGAACGCAATACTCCATATAGATAATAAACAATGATAAGACCAATGTCAGATGGAGTGCTTGGAGAATGTTTTGCAAGTGCTTCTTGGTAAATTTTATTTTCAGTTTCTATGACGAGTTGGATTGTTAAATGGAAGGGGGATCTCCAAGATATACCTTTCAGTACGGGAGATATGTCCAAAGCACTTAACCGATACGGCTACCTGCAAGGAATATGTAGGATGGTCTGGAGTCGCGGAGGCTGTGTTCAACACTACACCGCAAGGGTGTAGCCTAACTGGTACCTCGAGGTCATTGACCAGTTGTTCCTGCTTCCTTTGGGTAATTAGCCACCGCAACGGCTTAAATCTAGGCATTGGATTTTCACCTAGGGGAAGTTGGTAAATTTAATTTCTGTGACTTTGATTAGGATGTGAGGATTTAAATAATCTACATTGTTTCTGGGTATCCCAACCGAGTAGAGCATACACAGCGTAGTAAATTGGTTTATTCCGATTTTATTACTGGTGAAATAGAGTCATTGTAACAACCCCCCGACAGAGAGCACTCTTGATCCACCTTTCAGTGAGATTCAAGAGATTTTGGATTCTTTTTACTTTCAACAAATTATATAAAGCAAAGAATGCGGAAGTAAAAATAAACTAAACAAAGTTTTTCTTTTCTTTTTATGAAAGCAAAAACAAACTAAACTACTCTAAATAATTATTATGCATGCAAAACTAAAACAGAAAAAAAAAGGGGCAATACAAACTTCCCCCAGCTAGGGGAAGAGGGGTGTGGGGGCCTTTGTCCCACTTGCTTTTTATTAAACCTTTTACAATGCTTTGAAAGAAATAGTGCCCTTTGAGATCTGAAAAAAAAAAAGGGTAAAAAAAGGCCCTAAAGTGTCGAGATAGCAAGGGAATGAAGAAGGGGGGAGGCAAAATCGAATATGGATGCTTTGGGTGGCCTGAAACTCAAAATTTCGGCAGCATATCCTCCTCCTTTTTCATATACCTGCTAAAAACCAGCAAGCTTTCAATACCAAATCAATGGGTTAGATGCAAAAATAAACTAATAATCTACACCTTCAACACTTGAAAAATTTTGCAAAGTTTTACCTCAAAATGCTAAAGCAAATGGAAACTAAATCTAAGCCTTAAGATGTAAAATTCCAGCCCTTTCTTAGATCTTAAATGAAACAAGTAAAATGAAGAATGATCAAATTTTAACTTGCAAACAAAAAACAAAACATTTAAAGGAAAAGAGATTTAGGTTGAGGGTTTTTGTCCTTTTTTTTCATTGAGAAGGAAGAGGAAGAGATCAAGCTTCAAGATTTGAACAAGGTTGAGGAGGAGGGTGCCTGCATGGTAAACAAGTTAGATCCAAAGTGAAATGGCGAAGAAGACAAGATGCAACCGAGCTCCAATCTTACTCCGCCTTTGGTTATCTGCAAAACTAAACAAGAAACCTTCATGCAAAGATCAGATCTAGCATGGAAATCACATAAAACCAAAAGCATACAAGTATTACCGACTACAAAGTATAACTCTTGAACCTTAAATGATTACACATAAATAAGCAAATTGAGATTCAAATGCCTATTCTATGGATTGGAATACAAACTTCTAAGCTAGATATTCATAATTGCATTAGCCACAAACACAGCCAAATACATATCACCTCGGTTACAAAACAGCATTCACCATGGAAGAGTGTTACACCGACAGATTGTCCTCCAAAGACTCAACTTTTTCCATTCAAAAGATAAACATTTACAACTCATATGAGCAGAGGTCCCTTGCTTCCATCTAGAATGAGCAAGAAGGCCTCGTATTTATACAAAAACCCAGCCCCAGGGGGGATTAATGAACTGAAGATCAAATCAACGTGTAACTGAGTTGAAGTGAACTTGAACTGAGCTAAACCAGAGTTGAAGTGAAGAGGAACTGACCTTCTTCACCCAACAAACGCCAACACATCAAAACCCCTCACCAACCAAACCACACATGTGACCCTTCCTTCTTCACGCGAATGGTACGGAATATTGGAGTAAAGGAATAAATCAAAGATTTGAAGGATCGAAACATGAGTTTATTAATGAATGGGGATGGGTCCACCCTCACCCATTCGCATCCATCCAAGAGCTAGCGTGAGCTCTCCCTTTTAGATGCTCATGTCATCCACTTCCAATATTAACTCGTGGCCATTCCTTTGTATTGGAAAGTCATGATATACCATGGTTTGATTCAATACTTTATATTTGTGGATGGGTCCCCCCAATCCCACTCACCAACTTCCACATAAGCGTGAGTCCTTTCACCCTCACGTCATCCTCTTTTAGAAATAATTCGTAGCTTCATTTTTTATCCATAGTTTAAGTCATATTACACTTTGAAGTGGATTACATCGCATGAGGGACCCACCTCCATGTCATCCCGACCCTTAAAATATTAATTTTTTACTTTTGTGAATTTTCTCCAAATTTAGCATTTAAATGCCATTTTGGTGCTTCGTTAGTCAAATGACGCCTTTTGGAGTATTTGAGCTGCCTGAAACATAGTGAAAGTGGCCCCCGGGGTAAAGATGTTACTCCGGGCTTGAAAATGAGCCCAACCACACCAAAAACAAATTCCGGAACACACTTTTTTTACATTTTGAATTTTCCCATTTAAACCATTAAAAATGGCTTAAAAACGGAAAAATTTATTTTTCCACGGAATCAGACGAAACTATAGGGGGGCCTAGTACACATTCATACAACTCAATTCGAATGCCTAGCACGTTGAAAAACACTAAGACGAAGGCTTTAATAACCTCCTATGGCCGAAACGCCAAGACAACTACCCCAGCTTTGGAGGTGTGAGTGAAAAACTCGGAAATTAGTATTCGTTTGTTCAACAACCAATAATAACCAAGGGAAAAAACACTCTGGGCTAGTCTACTTGATTCTCAAGTCCGGGAAGCCGAGCCTTTCATAAAAAATTAAATGCGAGGACATTTTTTACAATTTCCCCAAGGGGGTATGAACCAGTGTTACAAAAATCGGCGATTTATCGCCTACATCGCGAGATATCGCAATGGCTCCTTGCTGGTGATATTATCGCCAAACATCACCACGATTTTTTAGCAATTTTTACGACAATAATTGTTTGGAAAAATCACGATGTTAACGCGATGTCTTGGAAAAAATAGCGAGTCGACTTTTACTTTTGCGGCTAGGGCGAATAAAGGGTTAAAATGCTTTTGTTTTTTTTGTGTTATTTCATTTCGTTGCCGACAGAGGAGAGTCCAACTCCAGATTGTGGCTCATGTGGGTGTTGGTGGACTGTGCACTGTGCAGTGCCTGTGCCGGTCACCGGTGGAGCCGAAGTCGGTCAGTGAGAAATATATGCCCGTGCGGCATGGATATATGCCCGTGCCGGTCACCGATGGAGCCGAAGCCAAGTCCCGACTGTGCAGTGTGGACTGTGGGTGTCAGGTTACTAAAGTTTAAAACTTTAAAGCATAAAGTTATAATATATAATATATATTTCATATTATATATAATATATATTATATATAATATGAAATATATATATATTTCATATTATATATAATATATATTATATATAATATGAAATATATATTATATATTATATAATATATAACTACAATATAGATTAAAACAATGTTGCAAACATCGGCGCGGCGAAAAAATCGGCAGGGTCCAGGAAACATCGTTTCGGGATATCTCGACAACACATCGGCAAACTTAAAAAAATACAAAAATATTCAATTTCAGCTTTAGAAAAAATCAGGAAAAAATTGGGAATATCTCGAGATAAATCGGGAAAAAATCGGCAATATATCAGGAAAAAATCGCCTTGAAAAAATCGGCAATATCTCGGGATAAATCGGAAAAAAAACGGGCAAAAATCGGGAAAAAATCGCCCCAATTTTTTCGGCG
This sequence comes from Pseudotsuga menziesii, assembly GCA_001517045.1. Taxonomy (NCBI): domain Eukaryota; kingdom Viridiplantae; phylum Streptophyta; class Pinopsida; order Pinales; family Pinaceae; genus Pseudotsuga; species Pseudotsuga menziesii. Next base: position 1,121,125 of record LPNX011103512.1, read on the forward strand.
AGCTGAAAAACTCGCGATTTCTCGGCCGATGTTGGTAACACTAAGTTAAAGTGACCTAATTAGGTCAAAGTTAGGGTTTTCGCAGTTGAAAGTTATAAAATAAAGATGAAGTGAATGGAGACTTCACTTTTGATGATTATTGATTTTGGAGCTCTTGGGTAGCAGCACAGTAGTTGGGGTTGGAGACGGCGTCTTCAACTAATGGGGTTTCGGCAATGAGATATCTACCCTAGTCTCCTTCAGGATAAACCATTCAGGTTTGTCACCGTGTTTATTGCATTCATCATTATCCAGTGTTCCAGTATATGTCCAAAGGTTATTTGCAGGTTCATTCGTACAGCTGGGGCCATTTAGCTGAGAAATCCCAATCATTCACCAGGACTCTGGATCACTATATTTCTTCCGCATGCGGCCTGCATCCTCACTGATAGGATCACTCTACTGCATTGGGTGATTATCAGCCATTAGATTGTCCATCCGGGGCAGCTAGCAGCAGTTTACAGGGTTGTGGGGGCGTGAACAGCAGATTGGTAGACCAATTCGCTAGGGCATCTGGAGGGGTCAAAACTCTTGCATGCTCCGACCATCCTCTCCGGCACGGGCACACCTTCCTTTCGACTTATTTCCAACTGAAACTGACCATCCCTTCAACAAAAACGTCACACTTGTTTGATTCAGCCAACCGGGGTATTGCAGCAGAAAACCAGGTTATTTCTTCATCAACTCAGCTCATCTTGCAAACATATTCTCTCTGGAGCATATTCAGTCGGCTTATCAGTGGTAAGTGTTCATTCTATCCTGCAAACCCTAACCCTAATTTCAGCTATAAAATAGGAAAATTTTGCATAGCAGTTTGCATGCCCAACTATTTCAGTAAATTTGCATAGAAATAGAAAATATCAGTATTTGGGATATTACATCATCCATCAAACTACAAAACCTCAAAAAATCTCTTGGTTACTACAAAGCGGATCTACAATTTCACAGGTGAACGAAGAGCAAAATCAAGCAAAGAAAGAGCAAGCAAAGCTAGATCCAAAAGATTTAGAGCTAAAACGAAGAACCATACCAAGAAGAGGATCCAAACTCAAAAAATCATTCTCCTTTGTACAAGTCATAATAAGGCTTCAAGTTCTCTTGACTAGTCACTTTCTTCATTTCAAAGGGCTAAATTCCCTCACCTTGTAAAGTATTAATGAAAAAAGGCTAAGTGGGATAAGGCCTCCCATTTTTGTGTTTCTTCCCCATTTGGGGAAGAGTGTTGTCTTGGTTACCTTAGATCTTTGCCATATCTGTTGAGTAGATTAGATTAATTTTTTTATCTTTTGCATTTAGAAATATTCTGCTAGTTTAGTTTCATTTTGTTTTAGAATAGTAATTGCTAGCTTAGATTTACTTTCCACTTATTGCTAGTTTCAGTCTTACAATGTTATTTGTTGAGCTATCACTTGTGTTCCTTATTTGTAACTTGCATCTGATTTAGTGTAAATAAGTCTCTTGAACCTGTCGCAAGACGAGTCAAGAGCACTCTCTATCGAAGACCATTTTATCTATTGCATTGCATTGCATGTAGGTTAGATAAGTCTCTTGAATCAGGCCATAAGGCAGGATCAAGAGCACTCTCTATCGAAGAGCATTCCTGTGTGTTCTAATTAAAATTTGCAACTCATCTCTCCCTTTTAATAAAATTCAAATTTATCTCGTTGTTTCCTTGCCGGAGTATGTTCTACCGACCTAAAAATCGAAGTACTCAGAAACGGCATTGGACTGTTAATCTTACAAGATTCAACATAATAAAACTTTCAACCCCATAACCAACGCACCGGCATTATCTCGATAAATACTCAGGTAGTGGGCAAATTCCAAGTGTGGGCGTCGCCCCAATCTGGACACTCACTGGTTAAATTCTCAGAACACCTAGCTTGTGATTCCAAACAGGTCCGTCATGTCTTCGAACGGAGCGATTGAAAGTATTTCTGGTTAGGTTTCCTAGACACCTAAAGCAAGATTAAATAAAATTTACAATAAAATAAACCAAGAACAATTGCAAAACGATCTCACAAACGTTACCACTTTGAACTCTTGTATCAAGCAACCCAAGCACTTAAGACTATCTTTGACTCCATAAGGCACTGGTCCTTGTCATCAATTTTCATTTTGTTTTTTTTCTATCTGGAGCATTTATATTATCGTGGTTTTCTTGCTTTAAATTATCAAGTGGTTGTTTCCTCAATCTTGTGATTATTTTATTTCATCATTATAAAGTTGTAATCATTCAAAAACTCCTAAAAAACACCCATCCACATCTCTCAACACCAAAAACACTTAAAAACATAAGAGCCATAGAAAACTCTTTGTTAGGGACTACCCCCCTTGGTTTCGTTAAAAGTTAGCCTAAACGGAGGAGCTGGGATTCAAGTGACAGTACCTGGCTCATTGCTTTCCCCCAAGGCCACACCTTCCCCACTTCTAGTGAGGGAACAACTTTCGAAAGATTTCTGCTGCTGGTGTGCATATTGGCAGACAACAAGCATCAATGACAATTTAATCAACACCCCCCAGGTGTGTGAAAGGCGGAAACAAAGCGCTCATTCTCTTCTTGAAGCTAAGCATTGGTAGCTTTCAAATCTTCCAACCTCTCTTTGTTTACTTTACCCATGCTAAGATCTCCAACGTTCTCTTCAAAGTTGTGGCAGATACATTACAGTCAAGGACGCAACTACTCTGATACCTTTATGATCTGTAATTGAGGGAATTATAGTTCACTCGCTTCACCAACACGTATACTATACAGAATAAAATTTGTCTTCTATTCTCAATAAAATTCATTGAATGGCTTTGCTTCTATAAAATTATTCATTAACATGCATAAATGAGCTCTACTTCTTTGTTGGGTTCAAGACTTGGATGCTTTGTTTATGGTCCCTTAGAAAAATAAATAAACAAGTCTCTATTTAAATTTTATATTGCCACCCAATATAAATCTCTAGATACCAAAAGTTCAAGCCCAACACAAAGATTGATTAATAAATCTGTTTATGCAAATTCAGATCAGCAGTCTTCTCCGTTCAAATGTGCAGTCACCACCTTCATACAAGCATTCCTCTGTATACGTATGCATGCTCCAGCAATAATAATTCTGCTATCGTAAATGTATACCTTGCTAGTTCACCGTGCCTAAACAATACTTTTCACAGCACATATCTGTTCTCTGTACTTGGAAAGTGAGGTTGATAGAAAAGTAGGCAATCAAGGGAAATGCACAGCCTGAGAGGGTATGGCTGTAGGTGAGCTTCCCAATGTTTAAAAAAGAACGCATTGCAACAAAATATGATGTGGATAGCAATTAAACACCCAACATTCGGGTGTGTGAACCAACTAACCATATAATTATAATTCTCGCGCAAAGAAGGCACCCCAGCAAAGAAGTACAACATTCAACCAAAGAGAAAAAATTTCATAGGAAAATCCTCCAGCACTATTAAAACGTCCAAATATTGATAAATAACACCCAGGCACTTCTAAATTCGCCTAACAATGATAAAAAAAACCCCTGGCACTTCTAAATTAGCCCAGCTATGATAGAAAACGCCCCTGGCACTTCTAAATTAGCCCAGCTATGATAGAAAAACGCCCCAGGCACTTCTACATTCGCCCAGCAATGAAAACAATTACCTGGGCACTTCTAAATTAACCCTGCTACGTAGAATTCGGCTAGCAATGTACAGAAAATGCCCAAGCAATAAAGAGAATGCCCCAGGCAGAAAGAAAACGGGCAAGCAAGAGGAGAATGCACCAGGCACTTCTACTTTTTCCCTAGCACTTGTGAATTCTCCCCAAGAACTGCTAATTTCACCCTAGCACTTGTGAATTTGTTGTGGCAATGCTAAAATCACTCCATGCATAACAAACTCGTCCCAGGTACAAATAAAAATGCTCAGCATTTATGAAAACGCCTAACGGTGAACAACTTGAATTACAATCGAAATTAGAAACTCCCTAAGAGATTGCAACAACCCATTAACAATAGCCTTTGATCTCTGGGATTGGGAATGCATCCTACGGTGAATGTTTACTAGTTGTTATTAAACCAAAACACAACTTAACAATGCATTAAACCACCGAAGCTTCAACAAAACTCCATTCTCTCACCATTTACAGTTATTGGCAGGCTGCAGCCATTAATTAAATAGAGGAGTTCCCAACCACTCAATAAACAAATAAATGCAAAGAGACAATCAAGCACACATTAAAATTGCACATAAAACATTATTTACCCTAGAAACCCAAATGGGAAAACAGGCATTCAACGGTTGCTTAGTTTTTCTATTTCAGCAATGTGTGGATTACAATGCCGCTTCACTACAGCTTATGGCTCTCTATTTGTCTTCTCCTCCCTCTTACAAAGACCCCTAGAGAGTGATAATACAATGAGATATAGGAGAGAGTGATAATACAATGAGATATAGGAGAGCTGAGGTAATGGTAAAGCCAACAACCATGGTTTTTCATTCCCATTCCCTTTCTCTTTTTTTTTCTTCTAATTTATTTTTCCATTCAATTAAGTAAATATACATTCTTTTCCGTCTTATTCTACAGCATAATTGCATTATCTTTTCCCTAGCCTATAGCCTTCTTACATTGCCAAATTACTTTTAAGTATTGAGGCTTACAACCATTGTTTTTGTTCAGATCCATTTTCAGATCAAAAATTGGAAAATCAAAACAGATAGTGTTTCCAAGTCCAATCTTGAATGAATAAGCCCTTAAGGAGTTAGTGCCAACATCGCTAAATTGAAGCAACAACTCCGATGCAGATGTATTTGGTGTTGCCATTTGAAATATTGGCACACTAGACAGATCGTAAGTCACTTCATCAATCCAACTCAAGTCTCAACAATAAATCTATTCTCCAAGACCCAATCAGAGAGCATTTTTATGGTCGTTGAATCAAACTCACGAGTCTACGTCAAACCACATGTATCAGCATTTTTTTGGTCACTGAGTCAAACTCACAAGTATGGCTATAAGACTCGCAAGTATGGGCGAATTTGCCGAGTCTAGGCAAGTCTTCCATGTGGCAAGTCTGCTAGGCAAGACTCAAGTGAGTACTTAGCCCAATTATGACTCAACAAGACTCGGCCAAACTTGCAATTCTTGGTCAAGTTTGACAACACTATTAACTTCAGTTGAAGCCCATTCAAGCAATTACATGTGAGTTTCTAAAATCTGAATTTAAGTGAAGTGTTAGTTGTGCATATTCAATCTCCCTTGTGTACTTGAGTCTTTAAACTCTATGTGTGCTTTGAATTTAGTATCAGCAACCTTGGTGGTTGTCATTGGTGCATGCCAATTAGGGTTGCATTACATGTTGACCTCCACTACAATCAAAACAGGAGGTGTTGTGTTCTTAGAGCATGGCTCTATTTAATTGCTTCATAGCTCTATCCCAGCCTTTGAAAAGATTGGACTAGGTGAACCATAACTTAGAAAACCCATTACTTCTATACTTGTTGGGGTCATAGAGTCCCAAGCTTGCCTTAAAGCCACTCTAGACCAATTTTCCCCTTTAGAAATCCACACATGCACCAAGCTTTCTTTGCAATCAGTTACCTCAACCATGCAAAAGTCACCACAGAGGAGCTAATTAGCATCGTGCAAAGTGTAGATCAACCAAGACCAACAGGTGACCCTCTTCATACCGCCATTCGATGTGTAGATATTGGCTAACCCATAGGATGGCCATCCAAATTCATAAATACCTAGACCAACCTCTACAGGGGGTCAGTGCTTGAAGCAATAACCACTTGTGCAACCAGAAGCACAACACCACCTCCTCCCTCTTTGTGGTTTGAAACATAAACATAAGCGCTCGACCATAAGAAATGCATGGCTGTTATTAACCAAAAATACAATAATTTTAACCACCTACAACAAGCACAAAATGAGAAGAAACAACACTATGCATCTTGCAAACCATAGTTCTCCTACACGAGTCTGTCAATTATCTCACATTTTAATAAACAACTTTAATATTCAACCCAAATGATGATATCTTTGTAAGATGCAAACATTTCTGACTAATTGAAACATTAATTTTCAAGGGAAAAAAATGGTAGTCCAAATGCTAAAACCAAACACTCGGTCTCCAATCACAGATATATTAAAGTTCCTCGAACACATCCTACACAATTTCTCTAACACCATAAACAAAATGCACATATGGTTTGATTTTGAGCTTGCAAAACTCGCAGCTCAAATGTAACTATGTATCTATTAAGCACCCACATTTTCAGCATGATTTGGGAAGTCTGCACAATTACAAATTTTTCCAATCATGGTTTACTAGCTTGCAATCTTGTTTATAGCAGTTCCAGTGACCTGGGACTCTTTCCAAATCACAACGAAGGGAGCTGAATGATACAAGCCCGGTTCACCTCATAGTAGGCCAAACATACCCATACCAGTGTTGACCTAACCGATAAGAATTGATTCAATAATAAGTTTCATCATTTAGGCTACAAATTGAAAAAATTATACCATTTTCTAGCTATTGCCGCTATATCCCAATCCACGCAACAAAATGCCTTAAAAGGAAAAATTAAAAGTGCCTTGTGAGCAACTAGAATTCTTGATTTCTTAAAATATTATCGAAAAGGGAGAATTTCTTACCTGGTAGGCCACACGAACCTGAGATTCGCGGCTGGGCATTGTAGTTAGATCCGTCACAGACAAAGGCTCTGCATGATGAGCCCAGAACATCAGTGATTTGACGTAGAGGGGAAAAAAAAATTGGAATACAGAATGACACAATTTCATGGACGAGTTACAAAATGAGTTTGAAAACACGAACTGGGTAACGAGGCCCAGGGCCTGGGAACCTTCGTTGCCTCCGAGTTGACACTCCCATTGACGTTGTTGTCCGACTCCAACTCAAAGGAAGATGACGGAATGTCAGGTGCCATTTTTTGTCCTGAATTCTACCTCGGACAGTACTAGGACCCCTGAAAATCTTTCAATTTCCGTGTTCCCCGTCCATAAATAGTCCTTACACATGATCTGCCCCCTTTACTAGTTGAACGCTATGGTGTTGACATTATTATATTTTTATCATTGACAGTCAAACCTTCACGTTGAAGTGGGAGATTCAACGTGAAGGTTCACTCTCGGCCATATCTAGATGGACACATTTAGTGTTGGTTCAACCAAGGGAGGTTGGACTAAATGTACTTTTGTAATTGTAATTTTGGATGTTTATAGGTAGGTTTAATATTAGTAATGGACTTAATGTACTTTTGTAATTGTAATTTTGGATTTTTTTTTCATGAAGAAAAAAGTCTGTCCTTGATATTCTATTAAGAATCAAAGGGCATCTAATGTGTCGTCCCAAGCATAGGTTACAACTAAGAATATATACAACTCATACATGAATATGTCACCTCACAACAAAATGCAGCATGGGGGTCAATAGCGGATCAACAGAGAAAGTGTTCCCATCAGTATAAACGGTCTCATCATACCATATCTACCGTGGACCAAGGAGATCAGAGCAGCAATCTAAAGGAGCCCGCTCCAAGAGCATCGAAAAAGAGCTAGAAATAGAGGAGTAAGCTCCCTGTACAATGCATCAGAAGAGCTGGAAAGTATCATGTGTGACCAAATGGTCATCAGAAAATTCAGAGAAACAGCCAAAACCAGGAGCCAATAAGAGAGCAGTTTTAGAGAGGCGGTCTGCAATCTGATTGTGTTCACGGTAGATATGGCTGAATGACAAGTCCAGAAAGCATGTGAAGAGCTTTCTAGTTTCCCTACACCAATGGAAGAGATCCGGTGGGGAAAGAGCAGTGGATCCCTTAGCCCAATTTATGATGACTGAAGAGTCACCAAAAACATGGAGTATGGGAATCCCCATCATTTGGGAGGTAAGCAAAAGGGCCCATAGGCCGACCAATTCTGCTTTTGTGTTGGTGCTATTTCCCTGCCCCAGCGCAAACTCAAAGGAGTGTGACTCATTCAGATGCAAGCAGTATCCAACTCCACCCACATAATTTGCAGAAGCCCCATCAAAAAACCCACAGGGATAGACCAAGCTTGGAATAGGCCCAATCGCTCTTGTCTTTTTTACTTTGACAGCCGAAGGACAGTACAGTTGCATAGAGTAAGAGATTGGGTGCAAAATGCCAAGGACAGACAGTTTCTTCCCCTCAAAAATAAGTAAGTTTCGAGCTTTCCAAATGGCCCACATAGTATGGAAAGGAATAGTACTGTATGCAGAGTGCTTTGAAAATTTTGCAATCCAAATGTCTATGAACATGCCAAGATTATCAGACCGAGAAGGAGGAGCAATGTGGAACTGATCACATATGAGAGAAAGTACATTCTTCCAAATAGTACAATGTGAAAAAATATGCTGAACAGACTCCACATCAGCGTTGTAGAGAGCACAAATACCCGGTCCACTCCATCCTCGTTTTTGGAGGTTATCCCAGGTAAGGATTTTATCCCTCAATACCAGCCAGACAAAACATCCAATTTTCCTAGGTAGTGTGCCGGACCAAATGTATGAATGTAGCATGCTACCACACGGGGAGAAAAAGATTTAACAATGTTGTAATTTTGGATGTTTATAGATAGGTTTAATACTAGTAATTGTCCCAAAGGGTGTAATAAAAGGTTGAAGAAAAATTGAATAAATACATAAATTGAATTGAAAAACAATATCTCATCTTAAAATAAGTGCACAATGTACAAACCAACTTAAGAAAAATACTTCTAAGTTGAAAAACCAATATCTAACTAAATTACAAACCAACATAGAAGTGTTTTTACAATGTTTATTGATGTTTAAATATAGATGATTATCATACTTATAATTATAAATATTATAAATTTATATTTACAATAATATTTGTAAACAATGTTCTCTTAAATTGAAAAAACATAGAGAAATGAACCAAACCTAAAGAAATAAATAGATAAATGTTCTTATATATTTTATATTGAAAAGTTAGAGCCTCATTACATATTGAATAATATATGAGTTTTGACTACTCTTTTTGTATGTAGCTAGTGTTTTTTTTCCTGTTTTGTTTTGAGCAAAGTCTTTTGATGCGATGGTCAACAGTTGTGACTTTTGAGGGTAGCTTCTTTTTCAAGACATTTGGGTCTTTAGTTTTATTTGAATGTTTTAGTCTAGCTGAGATAGTTAGTTGAAGGTGGAATCTTTTTGAAAAATTGTAATTATGTATGACACGACTTTTTATAGTATAAAGTTGTCTTTTTAGTTTTAAAAATAAATAAACATTAAAATTCAACACTTTTGATACATTACAATACTTTATAAATATTACATGGTAACATTACTTTGAAACTGTAAGTATATTTGATTTTGTATACTCATCTTGAAAATATACATCATCCTCAACACCTTCTAAAGACTAAAAATTTTCTAAAGAATAAATGGTAGACTTACTTAAAAAATGTAAGTCTATTTGTTTTTATTATAAAGTCTAAGTAGAAGTAGAGTAGTTGATTTTAAATTCCCTAATATTAAAGTGTTATTATATTTTGCAACGAGCATATATGACCATTCTTACATACTTTTCACTTCAAAATGTAATTTGCATTTTAAAGGAGGAATGCACATGTTTGACCATTAAATTTTGATTGAGAACCACTAATAATAATTTAATCACTATCTCTTACCTCTAAATTTCGTGTATATAAGTGAATACCACTTAAAATATATTTATATCATGCTTAAAGTCATAAATATTGTAGATAGATATCTACAATAATTCGTTTACTTATTGTTCTCTTAACCATTATTTACTTATTATTCTCTTAACCATTCTCTATATATATTACTAAAATGTATGTGTTGTTATAGATGTCTTATAAGTTTGCTTTAGCGGAATGAATCTTTGGACCCCTTGGCACGCTAGTACCAGCCCTGCCTCAGTTGCCAATTCCCTTAGTAAAAATAAATAAAAATAAAAGTTTGCTTTGTATCATAAAAATATAATTTATTTCATTTGCAAAATTTTTACTAAAATCTATTATTTTATTTTATATTACATATATGTTTTTTGTCTTTATGAGTGAAGAGTGGAGGGTTGATCGACGGGCGATGGCGTAGCCCTGTCAGAGGGGAGTACGGAGTACAGGTCCTCTAGCTATGGCTAGGGGCCTGTCTAATAATGGTAGCCCTTTAGGTCTTTCGATAGCTGGCTCGCTGTTTCATGGTTTTTGTCTAGTAGTTTAGCTTGAGCTGGGGGCGGTTTTTAGGGTTTGCTGAAGCTTGAGGAATTTGAAGGGTTTGAGACTGTTACGGTTAACTTCCATGGCAGCAATGGAGGATCTTGAGGTTGTGGATTATTCTAGTGACAGGCTGGAGAGCTCTGACATCTGGGGGGTGCCAGGTGGAGGGCTGTTGGAGCAGGATGTGGACTTCCCAAGGCTGCGACCGGAAGACCACGCCTTGGCTAATTTAGGGCCATTACATTTGGAGGATGTAATCTCGCCCTCAGATTTCCTCATTTCGCCGGTTGAACAATACCCAGTTGGTCCTCAGGGGGACTCCTTGTCTTTTCTTCCGAATGGTTTACTGGACAGTCCGAGGGGGCGGGAGGTTGAAGCGTTTCCCAGTTACGGTGGGTTTCCGTTACCAGTTTTTCTGGAAGGCTGTGGACCCGTAGAGGGTTTTGAACAGGTGGTCTTCGATGGGAGGGTTGGTCAGTTCCAGCAGGGCGATGGTTTTTGAGGTTTTTCGCCGACGGAAGATTGGAGGATTCCTTTGGGTATAGCGGAACAGCGAGGTTTTGGATCCCCACGAGGGGTTATCCCTGAAGGAAGACGTGGAGATTTGGAGGAATTAGCTGGTCGAAAATTTGGGGAAGGTGGTTCTCCAAAGCGTCGAAGAAGAAACTGGATTAAAACTAAAAAGCTCCGGAATTATGCTGTAGGGGAAGACTTAGCGTGGGACGGTGTTTTTCAGATGGCGAAATGCGCACTGGTGGGACGCGTTATGGGGAGGCAATTTGCTAAGAAGACAGTGCAGGAATGGGCCAGGGTTTCTTGGGGGGAACAGTTAGGTTATACCCCGGTGGTGGAGATGCTGAACAGGGGCTGGTTCGCTTTCAACTTGGCAAAGGAGGAGGACCTCATCTGGATACAGAGCAAAAGCTGGCATATCAATCACTCCCCTGTCCTCATGAAATCGTGGAACCCTTTGTTTGATGCAAGCAAAGAAAGAGTAGATGAAATCCCTATCTGGGTGAGAATGCCAGCTCTCCCTCTCCACTTCTGGGATCTGTACCACTTCAGGAGGATTGGAGATATCCTGGGGACTTTTTTGGAGGCAGATTTATCTTTCTTGGATACCCATGTGAAGAAGGTAGGTCGCATCTTGGTGAATATTAATCTTAGGGAAGGTTTAGCTAAATCCATCAATCTGGACTGGGGGCCGGTGATCATCCCTCAAACTTTGGATTACGAGAACGTCCCTTTCCGGTGCAGATGGTGTCATGCGTATGGGCATCCGGCTTCGGATTGCACATTACCAAAACATTCTCACTTTGGTCTCAGGAAGAAAGGTGCAGTGGCTTTAGGCGAGGGACAGCCTGTGAAGAATGTTGCGTCTCAAGGTTTAGCACATATTTCAGTGGATGAACAGGACAATGAGCTGGTGGGCGAAGAAACTATCATTGCAAGCTCTGGGAGGGCCGAAGCCCCTCCAGAATCGACTGAACAGGTCCAAGCTCCAGATCTTGATATTTCCCCCAAGGACCCTTCTTGCTCGGGTACTTCCACTTTTTCTCTGTCTCCAAATGTAAATTTGTTCATGAATAATGTTACTTTCTTAGGCTTTGACTGGATTGAAGGTTTGCGGAATCTTTCCTTATCGGGTCGGTCGAGCTTATCTTTGCCCCTCCTTGTGCCCCCTCCTTTCCCAGTAGAGGACGAACTTGGCAAGAATTTCCTTCCCGGTGTTGTCATTACTACTAATGCTCCCGACCTTTTTCATGCTGTAGAAGAGCCCTCTAGTGTCAACTTGGAACCTGATCCTGAATCCCCTCTTGAGGTGTCCTGCCCTTCCCACTCAGAATCCTCTGACTCGACCTACTTCCTAAGGTCTAGAACAAAGTCGGCCTCAGGATTGGCCAAAGTTCTCTCGTCTGTGCGGCGGGGTCGGGGCAGAAAGACAAACCTTTCCAAGGCATAGTCTAGAGCAAAGGAGGATCTTTTAGAAGGAAAACAACATTCGATTGAATCGGCCCTTAGAGCGAAGAAGGCCAAGAAAAGAGGTCGAAAATGAAAATTTTGTCCTTCAATTGTCGAGGGCTGCCTGGGCCTGTGAAGAAATCAGCCTTCATTAGGGTGCTTACTCTTGAACACCCTGATGTGATTTTGCTACAAGAGACCTTAGGAGTAGGAGAAGTAATTAAGGAGAGGTTGGAAAACTGGTTACTTGGTTGGTGTTTTTTGACTCTTGATGCAAATGGCCGATCTGGGGGGCTGGCAGTGGGATGGAGGAAGTGTTGCGTGAAGCTGGTAAATGCCTGGGGGATGGAATCGGTGTTGGGAGCGGAGTTTCTAAGTGAAGAGTTGGGGTTCACATTATTTGTGATAAATGTCTATGGGCCTTATTTGAATAGAGCCCCCTTTTGGGATGCTCTGCTTCAAAATCCTTTGGTGACTGGAGATTCGCTTGTCTTGGGTGGTGACTTTAACTTTTCTTTGGGGCATACTGAAGTTTGGGGTCCACGTGCTCGTGCTGACTCCTTGACAGGCTATTTTGTTCAGAGATTGATGGAGAAAGGTTTGTTGGATATTGAACCAGTCAAGCTTCGGCCAACCTGGAGAAATAATCGCAGTGGAGAGGCAAGAGTGGCAAAACGGATTGACCGTTTTCTGGTAGCAGAGCAATTGGTGGATAGATTTTTTCTAGTTAGACAATGGGTGGGCAGTGGGGGACAATCTGATCATTTACCGATTTTCTTTGAAATCAAAGAGGGGCCTATCAACCCACCGAGCCCATTAAAAGTCAATAAAATCTGGCTCTGGGACGAGTCTTTCAAAAATCTTTTCCTCTCACATTGGAACCCAATAGTGGGGGAAAATGTACGCTCGGCTGCCCTGTAGTTTGCAGATAATATCAAAAGATTAAAAGTTTTGATTAAGGATTGGGCAGCTGAAAAGAGAAGGAGAGATGATGCTGAACTGAAACAGGTGGAGGTAGATTTGCTGGAGATATATGAAGGTGAAGGTGGTGGTTTTCTTCTCAAGAATCGAAGGAAGCTCTGACCAGGTTGGAGGGAAGACGCAATACTCTCCTCTTGGAAAAAGAGGAAGCGTGGAGGCTCAAAAGCCGAGCTATTTGGCTCGAATGCGGGGACGACAACACAAAATTTTTTCATGCTTATGCCAGAGGAAGGAAGGTGGCTAACACCATCTGGAGCTTGCAGGATGAGGAGGGTTCTAACCATGTATCTTTTGAAGAAAAAGCTCGTTGTGGGGTGAAACATTTTCAACATCTGTTCAAAGCTCCTCATCAGGCCACAATTGAAGAGGTCATCAGATTGGCACAGATGTTCCCCCGCTTCGTGGAAGAGGAGGGAAACAGGGCTCTTATGAGGGAAGTGACGGAAGAAGAACTTAAAAAGGTTATGGGCAGTTTTCAGAAAGACAAAAGCCCTGGACCAGATGGTTGGACGATTGATTTCTTCCTGGATCTATTCGACATTCTGGGGAAGGACTTGCTGCTGGTAATGGAAGATTCAAGGTCGTCTGGGTGGATCCCGGCTAGTTACAACTCTACCTTTATAGCACTTACCCCATAGTTAGATAATCCCCTTACACTAAATGATTTTAGACCTATTTCCTTGTGCAACTGTGTCTATAAGATTATTTCAAAGGTAATAGCTCAAAGAATGAAAGTCATCCTTTCAGAACATATCTCAGATGAGCAGTTTGGTTTTTTGGAAGGACCTCAGATTCATGAAGCAATTGGGGTTGCTCAGGAAGGACTCCACAGTATAAAAACCAAGAGGCTAAAAGGGGCCATTCTCAAACTTGATCTCTCAAAGGCTTATGATAAAGTTAGCTGGCTTTATTTGAGGATACTTCTTACCCATCTAGGTTTTTGCATCAATTTTATAAGATGGATAATGTCATGTTTAACCACTGTTTCCTTTGTTGTGCTGATTAATGGAGCGGCCTCCCCTTTTTTTCATGCTAAGCGAGGGCTGAGACAAGGCAGTCCCTTGTCGCCGCTCCTCTTTCTGCTGGTTGCTGAAGGACTTAGCAGGGCATTAAGAGCAGCTAAAGCTGATGGTCGTTTTGCTGGGATTCAGATTGCTCCAAATCTAAATGTCACCCATCTTCTTTTTGTGGATGATGTTTTGATCTTTTGCTCGGGTTCTAGAGGAGATACTAGAGCCCTCTAGGACATTCTGGATCTTTTCACAAAGGCTATTGGAATGGAGATAAAGTTTGGTAAATCAACATTGACCACTCACTTGTTAAGACCAGAAGAGGAGGCCAAACTTAGGAGACTCTTCCCTATCATTACAGCTGGCTTGGATGTAGGGCTAAAGTATCTTGGTTTCTCTCTGAAAGCAAACTTGTATAGGAAACAGGATTGGTTGTGGCTGGTCGGGAAAGTAGAGAAGAGATTAATGGTTTGGAGTCATAAGTGGCTTTCAAGAGCAGGAAGATTAGTCTTAGTCAAAGCAGTTTTAGAGGCAATCCCGGTTTATTGGATGTCACTATCCTGGATTCCAAAAGGGATTCTGGAGAGGATTAGGAGGGTTTGTTTCATATTTCTCTGGAGCAGCAAAAAGGATGATCCGGTAACTCCTTGGGTGAATTGGAAAAGGATCGCGGTCCCAAAAGGACTTGGAGGGTGGGGACTAAAGGACATCTTTCTTTTCTCAAAAGCTCTGGCTGCTAAGGGAGGATGGAGGCTGCTGAAAACCTGTAGCCTGTGGACTCAGGTGATTAAACAGAAATATCTTAATGGAGTGAACCTTGTAGATTGGATTAGAGATCCCAGGAAAGTTCATACAGGGGGCTCGGTGATTTGGAAGGCGATTGTTAAATCCTTCCACTTGATTGAAAGCAATCTTGCTTGGGACATTGGAAATGGGGAACAAGTTCTGATCGGCAGGGACCCCTGGGTGGGTAGTATACATCAGCATGTTCTTCCAGATGATGTGGTTGAGGCCTTAAGACAAAATGGGTTCACTACTCTGAATCAACTAGCTGATCCTAGGCATGCTGAACCGTGGAATCAGTTTTGGAGAAGGGCTACCTCCTTGGGGCTGGGGGTTCGGGAGACTGGTTTTCTGGAACGTTATTTAAGGGAACTGGTGCGGGCGAATATCCTTCTTACTGAACAAGAAGACACCCTGGTGTGGGAGGCCGATCCGGAAGGGGTCTACACACCAAAGGCTGGTTATCTGTGTCTTAGTGAAGGAGGGGTACAAAGGGAAGAAGTCTGGTGGTGGAGGCCGTTGTGGAGGCTGAAGTGTCCACCAAAAACTAAATTGTTTATGTGGTGCGTCCTCAACAATAAGGTTCCGACGTGGGATGTGCTACAGAAGCGGTCTTTCCAGGGACCAGGCTGGTGTGTGCTTTGCAAAAGGGATCTGGAATCTACATGTCATCTGTTTCTCTTATGCTCTTTTACGACGGCAGTATGGAGGGAAGTATCTTTGCTGGTTGGTTTGAACTGTCAATGGGAAGGGGCTTCACTGGAAATTGCGTGGGATTCATGGTGGAGGAGGAGAACTAAAAAAAAACATAAGATCCTACCACTGCTGGTCATATGGGGGTTATGGCTGGCATGCAATAAGGCCATCTTTGAGGACGTCGCTAACACCCCGGCAATTATAGGTGCACTGTCAGTGGGGTATTATAAATCCTACCCGGAGTATATTAGGGTGGCTAGAGAATGGAGGAGATTAGAAGTGGAAATTGATCGAACATCCCCGTGGGCCTTCTTCGATGGGGCTGCACAAAATGATTTATGTGGAGGAGGCGTTGTCTTGTATTTTACTGACTCTCATTATTTTGTTCTTTCCATGGGACTGGGGGGGGAACAAATAATTTCTCAGAGCTCATGAGCCTCAAACTTCTACTGATCTTTTCATTAGAAAAAGGGTGCAACAAATTGAATTTCATGGGTGATTCTTTGAATGTAATCAATTGGATAAATCAGACTCAAGAATGCAGACAGTTGAGACTTGCTCACACACTATACTCAATCAGACTTCTACTACAGCGACTTGACTCTTTTTCTTGCCGGCATGTATACAGGGACAATAACCAAGAAGCGGACAAAGCTTCCAAGGGCGGGCTCAGGCTGGAAGCGGGCTCTTGGACAGTGAAAGAAATCTATGATGGCAGAACGCAGGGGTTTTATCATAGGCCTTTTATAGAAGACTTTTGAACTTTATCATGTTTTATCATACTTTTTTGGTACAGCTGGGTTTTTTGCAGAACATAAACTGTTTAAAATTTTATTTACAGCACTATTATGTATTTACTGAATACTGTGAAAGGAAGCAAGGCATCATAATGGGCATCCTTGTATGAACCATTAGAATAGTTTTGACTCGAGACTTTTATAGTCTTTTTACAGAATTTTGGTTTCATTTATGCAATTCACGATAAGTGAATATACAGAATGTAATTTTGATCTCGAAAGATGAATGAAATTACGCTTTTTTTCCGTGGAAAAAAAAAATATGTTTTTGTCTTTACATTTTACTCAACATTTTTTTACCTTTTTAAAAATAAAAAAAAAATCATATTTAAAAACCAACTCAATTAAATATTTATAAATGTTTTAAATACAAAACACATTATAATTAATTTTAAACTTTAAAAGTAAGAAAATATATTCATTACCCTATAATATAGTTCCTTAAATTTAAATATCTTATTTCTAATAATACAACACCATAAAAAATATGACACAAAATTGAATATATAATTTATGTATTTATATTTGTTTAAATATAAGTTTAATTTAAAATAAATATTAATTTAAATATAATTTATATAGTTGTATATTAAACAAAATAAATAAATTTTTGAATAATAATATTTAAACTTTTTTTAAATATATAAATTATTATTTTTAAAATGAAAATAAGATTAAAATGATAAGATTTTTAATCTATTTTTTAAATTTGAATTTAATAATAGTTTTAAGAACTTATTAATAGTTTAAAAATATAATTTTTTTTATTTTTTAAATATAAATACTCAAAATAAAATAGAATACAAATTTGAAAAAAAATACTAAAATTTATTTAATATTTATAAATTGATATTATCTATACAAAATATATATTTTTTCTATAAATCTTTAATTAAAATTATTTTAAAAATTAATATCAACATATATAGTTTTTTTTATTACTCTAAAATTTCTATTCAAGATTAATATTATATATAAAATTGTAAATTGTAAAATGTTATATTTTGATTATCAAATAGTTATAGTATCATTAAACTATGAAAGCCTTTGTTTTGGTTTTGTCTATTTAAAACTCATTTTTGTAGCTGATTTGTCTATTTTAAACTTATTTTTATAGCTAATTTTGTGAATTTTGTATTAAATTGAATGGTATTCTTAAAAGAAACTAAACATTCTATCTATCAAAATCCTTAAATTACAAGCAAAAGTCTCTACTATTCCACCAAAAACAGTAGAGTCCTCTGTTTTTCCAATGGCTAACACAACCTTGCATGCTGATTTCCCAAAATTTGTAAGAATGAAAATAGAACATTTTTTGAATTTATTTTGTTAGAAAAAAAAAATGTTATATCAATATGCTTACGCTTGGAGTAAAATGGAACATTGCAAATTAATTATGTTTGTAAGAATGATTTTTTTGACCATATAAAAATGTTAAATCAATATGCTTACCTATGAAGTAAAATAGTTGAAAATGGAGATGAACCAAATTATGTTCAAGTAAAATGGTTGAAAATGGAGATGAACCAAATTATATGTTCAAGTGAAACACATTCTAGAACATGAACATTGGAATATTCAAAGTATGCTCCACATTCCATATGGCCACACGACAAATTTACCTTTAAAACACATTTAAAAATGCAAATAGTATAGTGTAGAGGGTTGGTATCTAGAAATCTTCTTTGATATGAGCAAAACACAGGGACAAGCGTGGAAGTTTAGGATTCGATGGTACCGGTCGCTCGTGGGAAAGAGAAATGATTGACACATACGGTGACATACCTACCTGATGTGCAGTGAAATTAAAGATAGACCTTCTTTCTAACACGTGTAACGTTTTTATTTGATCAGTGGACGACCAAAAGAGGTACAGAAACCCGACCTCGAAGAAAGAAAGAAGGCCTTCGGCCTAAATATTTCATTAAAAATTAAATTTTCTAATTTCATAGATAATTTTGTAATCTCTGGTGTGTGTAGGTAGATGTTTAATAATATTTCATTAAAAATTAAAATTTCTAATTTTATAGATAATTTTGTAATGATTATATGTTCTATTATATTATTTTTGTTATTTAATTTTTTGAAGTTTGAGAAAAATAATATCAATATGTTTTTATTAATTCAATTTGTTTTTATGTATGTTGAATTTATAAAAAAAAAAAAAACCAGTTATGTTATAATAAATAAATCAGCAATTGGTTTGCTGAAAGAACTCGATACAACAATTTACCAACTCTCCACATCCTCCAGTCGGGTAGCCTCTAAGTAGGTATTTAAAAACTTACACTCGAGTTAACCACAAGATCATTATACCTTATCGCTATCGATTTGTTGGCTGCTAAATCTGCCAAAACATTCAGCTCCCTTAGAATGTGATGGAAAGTGACCTTCCTGAACAATCTAGCCTTGGATCTAATCATATTGATCAGTCTTGCGGTGCATTCATTCTTGCCCCTTCCACCCCCATTCAAGGCCTGAATGACTAACCTGGAATCACCAAAGACCATAACATCTTCCACTCCTTTCTTCTATAACTGTTTGAGCCCTTGCCAGAGTCCATAAGCCTCGGCCATATTGTTGGAATTATAGCCAATATTCCAATAGTATTCCATCATGATTTTCCCACATGGCTCAATAATGATTCCCCCTCCTCCCGCTTTTCCCGGGTTCCCTTTGGAGGCCCCATCAAAAAAAAGTTTAAAAATCTTCCTTTCTCTTAGCCAACTCTCAAACTGGGACTTGTCCATCCTGATTTCCCATTTCTCCAATTTACTTGCTGCCACGGTACTTACCGCCTTGGTGTTTAGACTTTGCATCCAGCTTTCCTCATTAGCAGTCAGATTCCCTTTGTTACTAGGTATCTTTGAATTGCTGACAATTTCCCCCAGCAAGGCATTTACTTTTGCAGCTATCTTCCATGCTGGATGAAATTTGTCTTGAAAAATTCGGTGGTTTCTTTCATTCCAGATGCACCAACAAGTTAATTTGGGGAGCTTCATCCAACATGCTCTCACTCCATTTTTGTTTGAAAGCTCTCCTTCGTAAAGGTTGTCCCAGTATAAGAAGCAAGCCTGGATACTGTCCGGGATGTGATTATCCTCTCCCCATCTCTTCAGCACTTCATTCTAGACAGCGGTAGCAAAAGGGCATTTAAAAAAAAGATGACTGATATTTTCTAAGTCTTCAGCACAGAGTGGACAGCGGAAGGGACCAACAAACCCCCTTTTCTCCAAATTCTCGCCGGTGAGCACTTTCTCATGCATCAGTGTCCAGGAAAACATCTCAATCTTTGGCAGGGTGCTGTATTTCCACAAATTGTTCCAGATTCTTGGATTGACAGGCACATTATAGTTGGCTGCAAAACGTTGGTACCCTTCAGCAGTTGAATACTTGCCAGACTGCCTTCCCCAGCCACGTTTATCTTTTTTAGATTTATTGATTGGTGCGAGACCAACTAGGTGATGTAATAGCAAAGTGCTTTCAGATTTTAATTCTGCTGGGCAATCCAGCAGTGCCCAGTGTGACCAATTGTTTGGCTCGGCAGTCTCCCATTCAACGATGTCCCAGATCGTGGCCAGTCTTTTTTCTGTCATCCAGGCTTGCAGACGTGGGAGGTGAGGCGGAGGACAGCCCAGGATCACATCGTGCCAAATGTTGATCGATTTTCCATTGCCTGGGATAAAAAATAGCTCATTTTTTAAATATGCCAGCGCTTTTTTGCAGACATTGTAAATAGAAGAGCCATTCTTGACCACGTGATCTCCATCCAGGCACCTGAGCGTTGGCCCAGGGAAGTATTTTCTCTTCAGCACCCTGCTACTCCAGGAGGATTTGGACTCAAGCAAATTCCATAACAGCTTGGCTCCCATGGCCAAATTTTGGTTTTTTAAGTCTCTGATTTGAAGACCACCCTCCGACCGAGGCAGTTTTATGGTTTTCTAGCTGACCAAGGCGAATTTTTTGCTCCCCTGCCAGAGAAAATTTCTTATCAGGCCTTCAATCTGGTTTAAGACAGTGACCGGAGCGAGGAGAAGGGAGCATTGGTAGAGCAGAAAGCTATTCAATACAGCTTTGATTAGCACTACCTTCCCAGCCAAATTGAGCCAGATCATCCCCCAGTTCATGATTTTCCTTTTGATTTTCTCCACGATGGGATTCCAGGCTGAGCTCTTAGGCTTGGATTTGAAGATAGGTACTCCAAGATGGTTGAAGGATTCCCACGTAACAGCCCCATCCATGTCGAGTATCCGGGAGATATCAAGCATTTCCCTGGGATTTAGGCTCCATCCAAAGATATGACTTTTCCCTAAATTGATTTTGCTTCCGGAGGCATGACAATAACGGTTCATTTCCAGCTTGAAGCGGCGAGCTATAATCTGGTTGGCTCCTCCTAGCAGGATAGTATCATCCGCGAACAGGGCGTGATTGATGTCTTTAGTGCCTCTAGCCATCCTGATGCCAGAGAGCTCCTAATCTTGTCTGGCATATTCCAGTTGGAGACTAAGGACAGAGGCCTGGATGGCATAGAGCAGGGGGGATAGTGGGCAACCTTGCCTCAAACCTCTTGATGCTTGAAAGAAGGGCCCAGCTCTACCGTTGACAAGTGGGGCTATCCAAGGCTTCCTGATACAGGCCTTGACCCAAGAGATGAATTCAGGTGCGAAGCCAAATCTCCTCATTACTTGATAGAGAAATGAGTGGCTGACTCTATCAAAAGCGTTGGCTAGATCCAGCTTTACCGCCATTCCTTTGTCTCCATTCTTCTGACTGGAATGTATAGCCTCTTGAACTAAAATTATGTTGTTCCAAATCTTCTTACCTTTGACAAAGCCACCTTGGTTTTCCGGGATGAGATAAGGCAGGATGAATTTTAGTCTATTGGCCATTATCTTTGTGATGATTTTGTAGCCTATGTTACACAGGGAAATAGGCCGAAATCTGTCAAAGGATTTAGCTCCCTTTTCTTTGGGTATGAGTGCTAGGAAGGCAGAGTTTGTGCTGCCTCCTATTTTAATGCACCTTTGGGATTTACTGACCATTTTAAGCAAATCGGTTTTGACAATCTCCCAGCAAATTTTTATGAAATTGGCATTAAAGCCATCAGGGCCCGGAGCCCTGTCATCCTCCATATTGTCAATAGCCTTTTTTATTTCCTCCAGCGTGACCACCTGCTTCAGGGCGTCGTTGTCTTTAATTTTTATGGCATTGGGCACTAGGTTTAGGAGCTCGACGTCTTCAATTACAGGTTGGGCTGTGTACAGATCCTCAAAGTGCTTGGACACTTCAATTTTAATGTCTTCAAAGTTGCTGATTACCTTGTTGTGGGACCGGATCTCAATCACAGAATTGAAGTTTCTCCTAGCTACGACCTGCTTGTGAAAAAATCCAGTGTTCTTGTCTCCATCTTTCAGCCACTTACAACGCGATTTTATCCTCCACCACTCGGCTTCTTGCCTGCATGCTTCGTGGAGATTTGACTGGAGCTTTATCTCTGTCTGAATGTCTGAATTGGTCACCGTATTTTCTTCCATACCGGCTTGGTGAGTCTCCAACGCAAGGGCAGCCTGGAGTTTTTTATAATTAGGAGAAGGAATTAACTTGGCCCAAGATTTTAGCTCTTTCTTCAGCCTTCTCAGCTTCTCCTCCCAGACGTAGAAGGAAGACCCAGTTACTGGGGGGGGACCAAGAATCCGCTACCACCTTTAGAAACTCAGGTTGAGTGGCCCACATTGGATTAAATATGAAGGGGATCGGTCCTAAATTTTTGTTCATCTCCATCTCAAGAAGAATAGGCTTGTGATCCAATCCTCCAAATGGGAGGGTTTTGGAAGACAGATTTAGTCCTAGTAGGAGGAAGGAGTCCTGGACCAAAAAGCGGTCTAGCCTGGCAGCAATGTGCCCGGGACCAGTCCTCTTATTAATCCAAGTATATTTTCCTATGGATGGCTTGATATCCATGAGGTCCCACTCCAAAATGACATCATCAACAATTTCTCTTATGGGGTCTCTGATCAGGGAGCCCCCTCTTTTTTCGTCCTGGCTGAGGGTGACGTTAAGATCCCCCGCTAGGATTACATTTCCTTGTTGATTACTTCTTTCCTCACGAAGGAGGTTCCAGCAAATTTTTTTATCAGCGTAAGAATTAGGAGCATAAATGTTGAATATTCTTACCAGAGTATTGGTGTCTTTTTGCCTCAGCAGAGTGAGGATCCAGTTAGGGCTATACTTGATGTCAACAGCCTCAAATTTCTTGTCATCCCATAGGGTTCCAATGCCTCCGGAAGCGCCCCTTGAACTGATGGCAGCTTTACCTCTTTTTTTCCAAAATTTAAGACTTACTTGGAGAAATGTGGCTTCCTCCATCTTGGTCTCCTGGATTAAGAAGATGTCCGGTTGGTAAAGAGAGATTAAATCCACCATAGATTCTTCCTTGCTTTTGCTACCGAGACCTCTGCAATTCCAGGAGAGGACCTTCATTGCTTACTTTTGGAGGTCGTAGGCATCCCTTTCTGGGCATGCCCTTGCTGACGGGTGTTTCGGGTGTTCTTCAGTAGCTTTTCCAAGGTTAGCTGGGATCCTTGCAGCTTATCCTTATAAGGAGCTTGTTCCCTTACCTCTTTCCTGGATTTCCTGCCTTTAGTTTTAGTCAGTCTTGGAGTGGTGAGCTCTATCTCCCCTTCTTCCTCTTCCTCTTCTTCTGATTCAAATTCTTCCTCTGATTTCCCCCGGGGTTCTCCTTCTTTTGTCATATAACCACCTTCTTCTTGATCTTCCACTTGTTGATCGGATGGGCCTACTTTTGATTCTTTGCTCTCTTCATTGCTAGATTTCTCTACGGCTTCAGTGGACTCATTCCTTACTTCATTGGGTTCATTTGTCTTGGATGTTTCTTGGGATCCTTCAAGAGGGGGATCTCTGGTTTCTTTGGTACTTTCACCCTTCTTAGAAACTCCACCACCTTGATCTTTGAGTTTGGATCTATTCACCCTTTGCCATCCTTCTGCCTTGTCCTGGTGTGATTAAGGTTTTTTAGGGCAATTCCGGATGAAGTGCTCGTATTCCTGGTAGCCCCTGCACTTGAAGGGGAGTTGTTCATAGTCGAGCTTTTGGAAGTGGGACCAATTCCCTACAGTTAGCTTTATGGCCTCTGGCAGTCCTGCTTCGAGGTCCACCTCGACACATATGCGAGCACAGGCATATTGATCCTTTGGGCTCGCCATGTCAATGTATTTCCCCAGGATAGTCCCGATCGCTTGGAGAGATTTAGGGTTCCAGCAGTGCATGGGGAGGTTAGGGAGTCTGACCCAAACTGGCACGGCTTTGGGGATGTCAGTGTCTGGATCGAATTCTGGGGTCCACCCATTGAGATAGAGGCCTTGCAGCCCCATGAAGTAGGGCCCGTTCCTGAATATTAGATCTTTATCTTCCTTGGATTCAAAGTCGAACAGAAAGTAACCCCTTCCGACGGAGTAAGAAGCTACGTTTTTGGAGATTAGGGGTCTCCAGTTCCTTTGGACCTAGCTGTCGGTAGTTTTTGGGGAGGACCAGAGCCCCGTGAATTGCCCGATCAGGGCTCGATCTGCCAGTGAGAGAGCTACCTGCATAGTTTCTTCCGGAGGGAGGGCGACTTCCAGCACATCTTCAATTTTCTTGACAAACTTCGGTGGATCTCTTAGACCTGATCTCCTGTTCTGAGGGCCAATTAGCCGATCAAAGGCAACAAATCTCGGGTCTGGAGGCGGACACTCTACCCCAGCCATCTGGCTGCTCCAATCGCCAGACACTCAGCTCATGGGCCTTATAGCCACGAGATCAGAGATAGCAGCCTTGACCTTGCAGGTTCAGCTCTCGTAGGCCCTACAGATCTCCACAACGGCTCAACAGCGACCAGCAGCCAGCATGTCAGTACCCAGCCTGCATGCATTCTCCTGATCTGAGGTAGCGTGATGTGAAGATCCAGGCAGCCTGCTCAGCCCAACGTGATGTCCAAAGCTCTCCTACGTCTAGCCAAATTTCTTACTATATTCTTTATGTATGTTGAATTTTAATTGGTTTATAAGATTTAATAAAAGTATTTTTATTATTAATCACATTAGTTAAAAATAGAAAAATAAAATAAAATTTGTATAAATTATGAAAACTTTAGAAATCATATGAAATATTTGTGCTAACGTGTTGTAATGTAGTCACATCTCTCTCACCCCACACACACATATAATTTCATACATATTCCAAAAATTTATACAATTTAAATTCATAAGTATATATTGAAATAATACACATTAATAATCTTAATATTTTCTTATGTAATCTTTAAACTAATTTTTAAAAGTAAAACATACAATTTTTATATTTTCTATCTTTTCTAAATGTAAAAAAAAAACATTTTCCACTTTTTCTTTTTGCATTAATATAGTTTTTTTGATTACTTTAAAACATATCAAAATATTAATAAACAGAGTTATAGTTTCATATTTTTTAAATTGATTTTTAATCTCTTTTCCCTTTTAAAAATAATATGAGTTTTGAATTATGTTTCATTATTTATAGAATAAGATAACTTGTTGTTTTTTATTTATTTACGAAAACGGATAAATTTTTTATTAATAGTCTGGCAAATGGGCTGCCAGGGCCTTACAATACATATTCCAGCAGTCTATGTTGAACTTTCTCTTCATCTTGATACCTGTGACAAATGCTGTGCTTGATCTCATCAGAATTATCTTCTTCAAATCTAAAGGGCCTACGTAATGAGGCGGGCTAGAGCAGCTTTAGCCTTAGGGAATCGCATCATTTGAAGTTTCTCCATTAACTATCAGTTGGCTTTTATTCAGCAGAGTGCCCCGGTTGGCTTCAGCATCCGCCAGACTATTTAAGTTCCTTAGAACATGATGGGATTTAAAAGTTCTGAAATGAGCCAAAAGAAGAAGAATTTTCCTGTAAGTTTGAGCGAGATTGATATCCGTTGGCATTTTCTTAGAGTGTAACGCTTTAATAATCAATCTAGAGTCGCCAAAAATAGTGAGCTTTTGAATGTTCAGCTTCCTTTCTTGACTTAGACCCTGCCACAATGCTAGATACTCAGCTTGATTGTTGGAGGCGTAACAAAGTCCCCAAGCATAGGACAGATGGAGATTGCCGGATGGCTCAAAGATGATGCCTCCTCCCCCAGCTTGACCAGGATTCCCTTTCGAGGCCCCGTCAAAGAAAAGATACCATTCGTCAAGGGATGATCTCCACTTAATGAAATCCTATTCTTCTAGCCTGATTTCCCAATATGCCTTTTGAAGAGGTTTGCTGGTTTCCTTGCTTTGAAGATTCAGATAGTACTCCTTCACCCAACGTTCTTCCTCAGCGGAGAGGGTGGCCGTGTTGCTAGTTTCAGGCTTAGAATTTAAAGCTTCTGAAAGCATGATCTTAGCTTTGACAGCCACTTGAGGAGGGAGTCTGCTGGTCTCCTTAAAGACTCTATTGTTCCTCTCCAGCCAGATTTTCTAGCATAGGAATTTGGGAATCCACATCCACGTGGTCTTGAGAAGGTTTTTTTTGCTCAGGTTAAAGGGAGAGAGGGAGTTCCAGCAACTGATAAGCTCCACAATTGAATTTGGTAAACTGACAGCGATGGGCCAAAGCATGATTCTCCAGACTTCATTAGTGAAATCGCAGTAGATGAATAGATGCTCGGTTGTCTCCTCAGCGCAATTGCAGAGTGGGTAACGTGTTGGCATTTCCCATCCTTTTCTCTTGAGGTTATCGGTGGTCAGAATACTGTTATGGAGCAGAGACCAAATGAAAATATCAAGTTTTGGGATTGACGAAAATTTCCATAGGGCTTTCCACGGTCCAGGATTTGGAGGGACCCAAGGAATCTCCAATATTGCAGCGCAGCCAGCAGCTGCTGAATAAATTCCGGATCTTGAGCCCCAGCCATGTTTATCACTAGCTCTGGCACTTATGGGCGATTTCCCCTGAAGGAGATCCAGTAGTTTCAGCGCTTCCTCCTGAAGCTCGTTTGGATAATCACCCAGATTCCAGCTTTCCCAGGCTTCATTGTCCTCGTTTTTCCAAGAAGAAATGTCCCACATAGTGCTACAATTGTTGGCAATAAGCCAAGCTTTAATATTCTCCAGATCGTTGACTCCATTAAGAGGCTGATCTCCAAGAATAGAGTCATCCCAAATTTGAATTTTTGCCCCATTTCCCGGGATCCATGTGAGCTTTGAGATGAAGTGCGGGAGAGCCTTTTTGCAGAGCGAGAAGATTGGGGATCCTTTCTGCACTTTTGTGGCCTTTTCCAGACATCTTTCCTTATCTCTTGTAAAGTATTTTTTCCGGAGAATTTGCTTGCTCCAGGTTCTTTTCCTAGTGATCATATTCCAGATAATTTTGCCACCCATGGCGAGGTTTTGGATGGTCACATCTCTGATTTGAAGGCCCCCCTCCATTTTTGGCTTCGTGAGCTTGTCCCAGCTCACCAGATGCAGTTTCTTTTCATTGTTTCTGCCACCCTCCCATAGAAAGCGACGGAGCAGCTCATTAATCTTGTTTGTTATGGTTTTGGGAGCTAGAAGAACTGAACAATGATAGATAGGAATACTGGTAAGGACAAAGTTCATCAAGACTACTTTACCTGCTTTGTTGAGCCATTTTGCTCCCCACGCGTGGATTTTGCTTTTTAGCTTGTCCAGAAGGGGCAGCCAATGAAAAACTCTAGGGGAAGCTTTAAAGATTGGAATGCCCAGATAAGTGAAGGTATCCCAGGTTGTAAGGCCTTCCATTTCTAGAATCCGGGATAACTCCAGCATTTCCCGGTGGGTACAATTCCAACCATAGATCTTGCTTTTATGGAAATTTATTTCACTTCCAGAGTTGTTCCTGAAGAAGTCCAGTTCAGCTTTGAAATTCCTAGCTGTATTGAGATTGGTTGCACCCAATAAAAGGGTATCATCAGTGAACTGGGCATGGTTGACATCCTTAACCTTTGGGACAATTCTGATGCCTGAGAGAGATCTGTTTTGGAGTTTTATGTTCAGCTGGAAGCTTAGAATAGCAGCTTGGATGACAAAGAGCACAGGGGAAAGAGGGAAGCCTTGCCTTAGGCCTCTTGAGGCCCTAAAGAAGCTGGTGCGACGTCCATTAACCAACGGAGCTATCCAAGGGGCTGATATGCAAGCTTTAACCCAGTCTATAAATTTCTAACTGAACCCAAAGTTGCTCATGACTGCAAAAAGGAAATCGTGCCTGACTCTGTCAAAGGCACTGGCCATATCCAGCTTTACTACCATGCCTTTTTCCTTTTTCTTATAGCTGGTATGAATGGCTTCTTGGACTAGAATAATATTGTCCAGAATTTGTCTTCCTTTCACAAACCCGCCTTGATTTTCTGGGATCAATTTTGGCAGGAATCTTTTTAAGTCTGTTAGCCATTATTTTGGTAATGATTTTATATCCCGTGTTGCAGAGGGATATAGGCCTAAACCTGCCAAAGTTCCTGGCTCCTTTTTCTTTTGGAATAAGGGCCAAGAACGAGGAATTGGTGCTGCCCCCCCAGCTTGGAGCAGTTCTGAGCCTTCTTAACCATTCTGTACAAATCCGTTTTGATGATGTCCCAACAAGAAATGTAGAACCGAGCTGTGAATCCATCCGACCCAGGAGCTTTGTCCGATTCCATTTTAAAAAGGGCTTTCTTGATTTCCCGAATACTTATAGGGCTGTTCAGCAACTGGTTATCATCATCATTAATCAAGTTTGGAATCTCTGAGAGAGGGTAGGAATTTGGGTCCACCGATTCCAAATCCGGAGCAGAATAGAGGTTTTTGAAATGGGAGTGGGCAGCCTCCTTGATGCCATTGAAATCCGTTATGACTTGGTCTTGCATCTGGATTTCATTGATGGAGTTGTAGATTTTCCTAGCCTTAGCTTACTTGTGAAAAAAAGTGGTATTTTTATCTCCAGCTCGGAGCCAAAGCGTCCTTGACTTGGTTCTCCAGTAGATTTCCTCTTCTCTACAAGCTTTGTGATACTTCCTTTGAAGTTCAGCCTCCCGGTTGAGCAAGGCAAGAGTGACCGGGGACTCTTCCAAGACTAGTTGGTGCCGTTCCAGGGCCTTCTGAGCTCTTTTCCTTTCATCCGTAGGGGATCTTAGGATTTTAGCCCAGGCTTTCAAATCAGCTTTGAGTCTTCTGAGTTTACTTTCCCAGACATAGAAGGGGGAACCATAAACAGGATCTTTCCAGGAATTGGACACAATGTCAAGGAAGCCTTCCAGATTTACCCAGATTGGGCTGAACCGGAAGGGAATGGGACCTAACTTTTTCCCGAGAGAGAGGGATAGCGAGATTGGCTTATGGTCAGAGGTATAATGCGGGAGGATCTTGGAGGTCGCCATAAGACCAAGAATAAGGAAGGAGGAATGAATAAGGAAGCGGTCTAGGCGAGCAGCTATATGGCCAGGCCCTATCCTTTTGTTAGACCAAGTAAATTTCCCACTGTCAGGAATGATGTCTTCAAGATCCCAATCCAGCATCAAGTCTTCCACCCACTCTCTTGCAGGATCCCAGACAATTGATCCCCCTTTTTTCTCGGTCAGAGCAAGAGTAACATTTAAATCCCTGGCTACTACTAAATTTTCAGGATTATGCTGGTTAAGAAAAAGTTTTAAGGAGTCCCAGCACTCTTTTTTCTCTGCGTAAGAGACATGAACATACATATTAAAAATACTTACAGGGTGGCCGGATTCTTTATGGAGCAGCTTGGTGAATAACCAGTGAGTGGTTCCTTCTTCTTCTACAATATCGAGCTTTGTAGAGTCCCAGAACGTTGCCAGGCCTCCCGATGCTCCTCTTGCACTCACATCCCTGCCCGGGCCTTTCTTCCAAAACGAGTTACTGGCTCGGAGGAGAGCCTCCTCCTCCAATTTCGTCTCCTGGATTAGGAGGACTTCCGGCATCATTGCTCTTACTAAATCCCTTATATCTTCTTCTTTTATAGTGCTACCTAGTCCTCTGCAGTTCCAGGAGACGTACTGCATTATTTACCTGGTTGAGGGGGATGGCCCCCTTTCGGGGTTTTCCCAAGTTTCATCCCTGATCTGGTGTTCATCATTTCTGGAATGGTATGCTGTGAGCCTTGAACCACATCCTTATAGGACTGCTCTTCCCTTCTTTTCTTCTCAGTTTTCCGTCCCCGCTTTGGTTGATTTGGGGTGCCTGACGGGCTACTTACTTCAGTGTCTCCTTCCTCTGATGATTCAGCTCCTGTTTCTGATCCCAAGCTTATATGTTCCTTTGACGGGCTGGAGATAACAGGGTGGGGGGCTGGGATGATTGGGCCTTGTGGTGCCCTAACTTCTTCATTTTCTGGAACGTTGGTGGGGGTTTGGGCTTCATTGGGAGTTTCTTGAGGGTTAGTTTTTGAGTTTCCTTCCTTTGGAGGTTCCTGGGTCGTTTTCTCCTTGCTTTTGGTAATGTTGGAGAGTTTCCCTTTCTTTACTTTCTGCCAGCCTTCCGCATCTTCTTTCCCCTCGGCTAGTTTGGGGCAGTGCCTTTGGAAGTGGCCATGCTCTTGGCAATTCCTGCACTTGAATGGCAGGTGCTCATAGTCCATTTTCTGAAAGTGGGTCCAAGATCCAACTGTTAACTTTACTGCCTCCGGAAGGCCGGCTTCAAGATCGACTTCAACACAGATTCTGGCGCAGGTGTATTGTTCTTTGTTGTCGGCTTTGTCAATGAAGCGGCTGATTCCGTTCCCTATTCTCTGCAATGACTCGTAGTCCCAACAATGCACCGGGAGATTGGGGAGCCTGACCCACACCGGCACCTCTTTGGGGAGTTAAGATAACTTGTTTTATTAATATTTGTAATTATGATTTAACTGATTTATTTTTTTATAATTCTAGTTTGAAATTTAAAATTGATTTTTTAAGTTAAAAGGCGGGACTAAGCTCTTGTTATTTTTCAATATTAATTATCTAAGATTATGTAAAAAATATGTTTATGATGTGCATAATCAACTGATCAACACAAAAAATGAATATATTCACATATTTAAAATATGTATCTATTTCTATTAAAATTCACCATATTAATTCATATATAATTTCTTTCTATGTAAATGAGAGTTATAGTCAAAGAGAGTCCTCATTTTCACTTTCAACCCTTTTTTAAGAGCACTTAATTAGGTAAACGTTTTAACAAAACTTTGTCTATAAATTTTTTTCTCTAACGGATGACTTTTTATGAGCGACCACCTCTCTTCCTCACCATGCTGACCAACCACCCTCTCCTCCTTCACATGCCAATTAACCACCCTCTCCTATTGCACAAGGCGAGTAGCCACCCTCTCCCCCTCCATAGGCCAATTGACTAGTTGTAACATCCACTCCTCTTGCTAGAGCTATAGATGCGATGGTTGTATCAAGTGATATAAGTGGATCAATTGCTTCATTCTACATTGTTATGTAGTGGAGATATAAATACCTCTACATATAGTGATGGAGGTATTGATGCCTCTCACTTCGTAGTGGACTAGTTAGCTCATAGCAATTATTGATATGTATATATTTGTGATGTATTGTTACATATATATTTGACTTAGGATGTTTATTTTTCTCTCTCTCACACACAATCACCCATATATATATGTATGTGTGTGTGTTGTTGTTTTTCTATTTATAAAATGTATTGTGTGTCATTGATTTAAATTAGAGACACAATATAATGTTTAACTCTAGTTAAAAGCATTTAATGTCATTATATAATGTTTAACCGATTTGAAATGTACATTCTTTGTTATATAAAAAATGCAATATGTTAATCAAACATGCTTATAAACTTTAATATTAAATGATTCTATAAATAATTAATATTTGAAATCTATTTTCTAATTAAATATTATTTCCTTTTTAGAAAAATAATGGCTATAAATTTCTCTTTATATATATACTTATATTTTACGTACACTTATTTGTCTCATAATTTGTCACTTCCAAACAAAACTAATTCTTCTCATATTTCACTCTAAAAAAAAATCATTGAATTCCTCATTTATCACTTTCAAACAAAAATCATTAAACTCTTAAATCACTTTCAAAGAAAAATCATTGAGCTCTTATGTTTAAAAAAAATGGTCTATATCAAGATGTGGGCTCCTCATCAAAAGAAAATAAACTCAAATATATCCATTTGACTTATTAAGAGCCCAATCTTTGTCGGAGATCAACTTGTTTGTTTGCATAGGCTAGTTAGGAATCAACTTGGCTATTTACATGAGATATGGTTATTTCGTTAGGTATTGTTATATTATAGCATACAACATGTGAAATAAAAAGGTGTATATGTGCTTCACACTAGTTCTATAGAGTCAATTAATCAACGAAGTATTTTTTGTTTTAGGAGAGCTCCGGAGATGGGCCGGTGCATTGCTGCATATGCTCCATGGCAGAATTTGCCCTCATTTTGGTCTTCATGGGACCTTCACCTGCGACTGTCGCTTCCTTGACTATTGGTTTACCAGGTCTATTGCCTCTTTTTTCCTGTGGGTTGATAGTTTTTTGCGCTATTGGTTCTGTTGGGTGGGTTTTTGTGGGTTGTTTGCTTGCAGGGTTTCGGTCCTGTTGGGTTGGATTTTTCATTACCGGTGGCACACTTGGAGTCCCTCCCCTTCACTGGGGGACTAATACCAACCAAGGGGAAAAAAAGTGGGAAGGAATCGTCATTTTTGATGCCACTGTGGTATTCTGGGTTTGTTGTTTTCATCAACCCTGCATGGGATTTTACGTTATTTGTTTCTGGGCATCGTACTGACCTTGCTGGCACTGTTAGGGTTGACCTCTGCTACTTTCACGGTTTCTCTCAGGGACGTGGGGTTTGGTTTTTTTCGAGTTTTGTGGGTTTCTTTTGCATGCGCTCTATCCTTGCGGCTTTCCCTTTTGGGCTTCTATCTGATTGATGGTTTGCTGGGGATCCTTTCCTTATTTTTTGGGGGGGGGTCTATGGGGTTTCTCCCTGTTTTTTTTTTATTTGGGGTTTGACTCTGGCTACTCTCCCCGCTGGTCATGGTATTGTCTCTTCCAGTAGTCTGGTTCTGGAGGTTGGGGTCTCTGTTATTTGCTTTGGTCTGCTTCTGGTGACCGTTGCCAGTTCTCGGGGTTTTGGGCTTGGGTGGTTTTCCTCGCTCACTTGGGTTTGACCTGTGTGGGTCTCCTTCATGGCTGACTTCGGGAAGCCCACTCGCTTTCGACGCAAGCGTCATGCTAAATGTATAAAATCCCATGAGGGGCGCTTCCGTTTTGTTCTCGGCCATGATATCTTCATGGACGGGGTTACCTCGTTGTGCTCTCGTGCCTTGATTGGGAGGCTTGAATATTGCCGAATGGGAAAGAAGGATTGGGTCGGCTAGGCCACTGAGCACTGGAAACCTCTTATTGACTACATTCTGACCATTAGCCTTTTATCCAATGGTTGGATTGTCTTCATCTTCTTGGAGGAGGCTCACTCCTTACGCATCCTTGAGGGTATGTGGCGCATCGGTTCTGGATCTCTGGTTTTGGGGCACTGGCATTCCCATTTCGATCCCCTTCGGGAAAGAATCACGAAGCAGCACCTCTGGGTCTTTCTCCCACATCTGCCATTTCCTCTTTGGAATTTGCACATTCTGGAAGGCATTTCCAATTCGATTGGAAGGTTTGTGGCGGTGGACGAGGATTTCCATCTTGCCTATGACAAATGGATGGCCAGGGTACTTGTCGAGCTGGACATCTCGCTCGGGTTACCTGCAGAGGTTGAGATACTTTGCAATGAACGTCTTCTGGTTTGAAAACTTGATTACCTCTATGTCCTGTTTCGTTGCAGCAGATGCCATGACACAGGCCATCTTCAAGGATCCTGTCCATTTTTTCAGAACCAGAGATCATGTTTGAGTACAGAGGGCTCACCTGTTGCCGATGGTCAGGTTGCCACCATTGCGCCGGGTCATTCCAAACTCGATATTTACTCTCAATCCCTCTCTCTTTTCAATGATTTTCCTGATACTCTTCTAGATGCCTTGGATGATCTTGAACATGCTTGGGTCTCAGCAAAACCTGCGGTATCCTCCTTGACTCCTTCTCCACACTCGACCTCGCTGTCTGATCCATCCTCGCCTCCTTTGGATTGTGCACAGGCTCTTTCACCTATGTCACCCCCCCTCCTGTCACGAACCTCACCCCTTCACCGATTATGCCTTCTTTAACTTCCCTGGTGGATTTCCCACCTCTCTAAAACACTAGCTCACCACCTGCTCTTCCTTTATCCCCTTGTAGCCCTACCACTTCCCCCTCTTTCACTGACCCCACTCTACAAAAATCCTTGTCTATTTTTTCTGCTTCTACCCCAACATCTCCCTCTACTTTGCACCTCAACTCCATCCTCTTTGAGAATGTGACTGTCAAGAAGAAGAGAAAGGATAAGTTGGTGGGGGACCTTTCCTCTACTTCTCCAACCTATATTCCTCTCTCTGTCCGCATAAAAGATGTTGCAAGAGTTTTTCCCTCCCGGGGTCTTAGAGCGACGTCTCCCCACACTACTATTCCTTAATGAAGATCCTATCTCTTAATGTTAGGGGTCTTGGAGGCAAGACCAAACAACACTGCCTTCGCTCTCTCTTCCTTTCATTGGGTCCGGATATGATTCTCCTACAAGAGACCATGTGTAGTACTTATCCCGCCTTACATGCCTTCTCTAAACTCTTACCCAGTTGGGAATTTTGTGCCATTAGTGCGTCTGGCCTCTCTGGCGGGCTTCTCACTGCTTGGAACCCTCATAGGGTCAGATGTCGTGCTTTTGAGACTTGTGCTGGCATCTTGGTGAAAGATTCCTTTCACGGTCTGTCCACTCCCTTAGCCATTCTAAATGTTTACGGCCCCTATCGGGATCGGAAATGTTTCTGGGAAAAGGTCCATAGAGGGGGTCTTCTCAACTTACCTAATCTTGTATTGGGTGGCGACCTAAACCTGACTTTGAATACCTCTGATATTTGGGGGCAGAAGGCTTCTCCAGATCCCCTCTCCTCTCACTTCCAGCTCCTTTTTGATTATGTTGGTCTTGTTGATATTGCTCCTCCAAATGTTGGGCCTACATGGAGGAATGGTTGAGCTGGCACTGAGGGCATTAGTAAACGATTGGACAGGTTCTTAATTTCCTCCTCCCTGATCCCTTCCTTAAGGGTTCATCGTGCGTGGACACACCATACAAACATCTCAGAACACTTTCCAATATGCTTTGAATGGGACAAGTAGCGTGGGTCTTGTAACTACCCTTTCAAATTCAATCGATCATGGCTCAATGATCTGGATTTTTCACCTTGGTTTACCAAGCGATGGTCTACACTGCACCCTCGGGACTCTGCCCTTGATCTGGACTTTTTGACTCATAAACTCCGTTCACTTAAGTTGGAGGTTAAAAGTTGGATAAAAGATAAACGGTCTTCTATGGAGACTGCTTCGATCCGACTTGACAGAGATATTGGTTTCCTTCTCTCAAGTTCCTCTTTTGGTATCCTCTCCCTCGAAGATCAGAAATCTCTTACTCTTCTCAGATCTGAAAAGAAAAAGATTTTGGAGCACCATCTTTTGACTTGGCAACTTAAAAGTAGAGCAAAATGGGCCCTGCTTGGGGACTCCAACACTAAGTATTTTCACATGTTGGCTTCGGGTAGAAGGAACCATAACACGATATGGTCTCTGAATGAAGATGATGGAAATTTCATTGAGGACGAGTCTGCCCTAAAAGAGTTGGGTCAGAAACATTTTGCCCATATTTTCCAGGATGATAAGGAAACATGCTTACTGGATCAGCTCAAGCTTGTCATGCTATATCCTTCCATGATCTCCAATGAGAATGCCCCTAGCCTTATATGTCCTGTTTCTCTGAAGGAGATTGAGTCTGCTTTGAAATCTTTTAAAAAAGATCGGACTTCTGGCCCAGATGGTTAGCCTATCGAGTTCTACCTTCACGTTTTTTATCTTCTGGGGCATGATTTACTATTTGTTATTGATTTTGCTAGGGTTTCAGGATTTATCCCTCCCTCTCTGAATGCTACCTTCCTTGCACTGATCCCTAAAAGAGATAAGCCATCTACCTTTGCATATTTCATACCTATCTCCTTGTGTAACCTTCTGTACAAATTGATATCTAAAGTCATTGTTGTCAGACTTAAGCCTTTCCTGGACTCCAGCATTTCTCGGGAACAATATGGTTTTCTTAAAAACTGACAGATTGTAGAGCCTATTGGTATTGTACAGGAGACTCTCCATACTGTGAAATCCAAGAATTCTAGTGCACTTATCCTCAAACTGGATTTGATTAAGGCTTTTGATCGTGTGAATTGGTCTTTTATCAGACTCATTTTGATATAGATTGGGGTACCCCTCCTGGGTGTAAATTGGATCATGGGATGCCTCACCTCTGCCAACTTCACTGTCCTTGTTAATGGTACCCATTTGAAGTTTTTTTCAGCATCCCGGGGCATCAGACAAGGTTGCCCACTCTCTCCACTGCTCTTCATCCTTGTCATAGAAGGGCTCAGCCTCTTAATCTCTGATGCTAGGGATCATGGCCTCATTAGACGTATAAAGGTCTCCTCCATGCTCGCACTCACACACCTCTTATTTGTGGATGATGTAATCTTATTGGGTACTGGCACCTTACAGGAGTGGATTGCCTTTGATGTGATTCTTAGTACCTTTTGTAAGGCCTCTGGGATGTGCATAAGTTTGGACAAATCGTGCTTTCTTCAAAATAATATTGGTGTTGATATTCTATTGGACATCTCTCGGGTCCTGCCCTATAAGATGGAGCCTATTGTATCTGGATTTAAGTGTCTTGTTTTTTTATATCAAACCACTGGGTTACAGGGTCAGTGATTGGAATTGGCTGATTCATAAATATGAGCGTAGGATTTGTCACTGGACTCATAAGTTGCTCTCACTCGGAGGCCGTTTGATACTTGTTCAAGCAGTGCTTTCCAGCATACCGGTCTATTGGTTGGGCTTAGCACCCATCCCAGTCTCTGTTCTACACAAGCTCAGAAGCATTACCTTCGCCTTCTTATGGGGCTCTTCTGACAAAAACCGCAGGTACCATCTTGTGAATTGGCAGTGCCTCTCTTGGCCGAAGGAGTATGGGGGCTGGGGTATTAAGAACTTGCTCTGGTTTAGTATTGCATTGAGACTTAAGAATTTTTGGATGGTCCTATCGAGCAATGGCTTATGGCACCGGGTCCTCATCAGCAAATATATGAAGAATCTATTGGTGGTGGCATGGCTCAGAGGTAAAAATTTTTGCTCACGTGGGGTCTCCATTATCTGGAAGGGTTTTTTACAAACTCTTCCTTGGTTGGGTAACAACCTTGCTTGGCAGGTGGGAAATGGGCAGGATGTCCTGATTGGCATTGATCCGATCATCGGTGTCCTTGGCTCACTCTCGCTTCCGGGTGGGTTTAGAGAGTTTCTAGAAGATTTGGACATCACTTCCCTCTCACAGGCACGCAAGACCCTACCTGGCTCTCATCAGTACTGGTACTCGGACGAGGATTTATGTGTTGCTGGTGATTGGAAAGTTGCCTGGGAAGCTTTTATTAGAGGTCTGGAACTTAGTGGAATCAGACTTACTTCTCAATATGATACCCTGTTATGGGATTATAATAAACATAATGGTACAATCTCTGTAGATTTGGTATATGATAGCATTGTAAAATCCTTTTCTCCCATGTTGGACAACTGGTTATATACTTTTTTTGGTTTGGTACACTACCCAGGAAAATTCGTTGTTTTGTTTGGATGGTTTTGAGGAACAAAATACTTACATGGGATAACCTCCAGAAACGAGGATGGATTGGTTCGGGTATATGTGCCCTCTGCAACGTGGATGAGGAATCTGTTCAACATATTTTCTTTCATTGCACAGTATGGAAGAATGTTCTTTCCCTCATATGTGACCATTTCCATATTACTACTGCTTCTCAGTTTGATGATCTTGATATGTTCTTGGAAAATTGGATGGCTATCTTTCCCAAGCACTCAACATTCAACACTATTCCTTTCCATACTATGTGGGCTATTTGGAAAGCTCGAAAATTTCATATTTTTGAGGGGAAGGCACTGTTTGTCTTGGGCATTCTGCATCAAATCACATACTCCCTGCAACTGTATTGTCCTCAGGCCCCCAAGGTAAAAAAGACAAGGGTGATCGGGCCTAATCCTATCCAGGTCTTTCCCTGTGGATATTTTGATGGGGCATCTGCTAATCATGTGGGTGGTGTTGGATAGTGTTTGTACTTGAATAAGTCACACTCTTTCGAGTTTGTGCTGGGGGTGGGAAATAGCACCAACACTAAAGCAGAATTGGTAGGCCTATGGGCTCTTATGCTTACCTCCCAAATGATGGGAATTCCCTTACTCCATGTTTTTGACGACTCATCAGTCATCATTAACTGAGCAAAGGGATCCACTGCTGTTTCCCCACCAGAACTCTTCCATTGGTGTAGGGAAACTAGAAAGCTCTTCACATGATTTCTAGATTTGTCATTCAACCATATCTATCGTGAACACAATCAGATTGCAGACCTCCTCTCTAAAACTGCTCTCTCATTGATGCCTGGGTTTGGTTGTTTCTTTGAATTTTTTTATGACCTTTGGGTCACTCATGATACTTTCAAGCTCTTTTGAGCGTTGTACTCCCTTATTTCTGCTCTTCACGTGATGATCTTTGGAGAGGGCTCGTTTAGATTGCTGATCTAATCTCTTTGGTCCACGGTATTTATGGTGTGATGTGACAATATTTTCTGATGGGAACATTTTTTCTGTTGATTTGCTATTGACCCCCCCACTGTTACTTGCTGAGGGGTGACTTGTTCTTGTATGAGCTGTACTTTCTCGGTTGTAGCCCATGATTGGGTTGGCACATTAGATGCCCTTTGATTCTTAATAGAATATCAAGGACATGCTTTTTTCTTCCTTTAAAAAAAAATGTGAAATAAAATATACATATAATTTTGTTATTATTAATTAATTATTTAATTAATGAATAAATATGTTATAATTTAAAAAAAATATTATATTTATTTCTAGTTTTAAAATTAAAAAAACATGATCATTCTCCACAAATTATTTTATTTAAAGGAAATGCATGGTGAGTACAAGATTAATCAACAATTTGATCTCATCTTAAGCATATGTCATGATATTATAGTGTAATAGTTTTATGTGATAGGGTTTGTGAAAATGCATGTAGGAAATAGAGACATCTTATATATTTTAGTTATATGTGTTGATGTGATTATTTCATGTGAGTGACTATAATGATCTCAAGGACCATACAACTTTATGGCATAAAATTGTCCATAGATTTGGTTATTATTTATCCATAACGTTACTATCTCTAAACTAAAATTAACTCAAAACTATTATAACCTCGTTTTCCCCTAATTGACCTTAATTCCAACTATTGTAAACTGTAAACATTTAAGCGTCATTAGCACTTGATGACTACAAACCCACTAACTTGGCCGTAATTAATCTAAATCCATTATTCCATGACCACTACACCATTACTCTCTAAGACATTTCAACCCAAAGCTTCAAACCATATAAGCCCATAATCACCCTAACCTACATATCCCTCTTAAGTCGTAATCCATGTAACCCCTTTACTTCTAACTGATCCTAAACCCATGTACATCCATAAACCCTTAAACAACAACCCCTAACCATTATATCCACATTGGCCTCCATTTAATATTAACACCGAACATTTATAAACTTGGATACCCCTAATCAACTATGCGCCCTTAACATGCACATTGAGAGATGAGTAATCTCCTCATATGAATCATATGTGCTCTACTTCAACTTGATGTTTAGTTAACAAAAACAATGTTTAGATGTTGTGTACCCCACTTGG
Organism: Pseudotsuga menziesii; assembly: GCA_001517045.1. Taxonomy (NCBI): domain Eukaryota; kingdom Viridiplantae; phylum Streptophyta; class Pinopsida; order Pinales; family Pinaceae; genus Pseudotsuga; species Pseudotsuga menziesii. The sequence goes on from LPNX011103512.1 coordinate 1,160,554, forward strand.
AATAGAATAAAGGGAGACTCTGCAATTAGAGGGAAGCTTATTGGCACATGTGTTTAATAATGGATTTGGTACATTTTTCATAGTGTGTAGGTTCTTAGTTCCACTTATGTTATATATTGCATTTTGGGTTTATAAGTTATTGAATTATATGTTGATTAATTATGTTTACAAACTTAAATATTAAATGATTTAAACAATGATTGCTCAATTTAATTGACATTTGAAATCTATTTTTGGATTGAAATATTTTTAAATTATATATATTTATTTGCCAAGTTTTGGTAGAGCAAATGGTTAAGACAGGTTTCGTTCTGAAAGGCAGCCCGAGATCAAAACCCGTTGCTCCTGGGAGGCGACATCTAAATCCAACCATGCTAAGGGTTAGTGCGGCCTAAGAGGGGTGCGATCCCCGGGTGATTTTGACGGCTTAGATGCCCCTAGGTTGTGGTTTCTCATACCAAAGGTTGGCCTTGCAAGTCAAAGGGCATTGCAACAAACAAACTATATATATATATTTCTATAACATTTTTATTAGATTTTTCATTAATTTTGATAAAATTAAACTTATTATAATTAAATTTAACAAAATAATCATTATACTGCAACATCATGCACATTAAAACGTGAAACATGCCATGCATGTTTATTATAAAAAAAATTGAAAACATTATTAATTTTTATTATTATTAAAAGTTCCATCCTAACAATACAATTACTATCATATTGATGATGATGATGATTAGCGTTTATTGAGACCAACTTTGGTATATTAGACCTTAAGAAGGACAATACTTGGTTTACTTTAAAATCTTGTTCATGTGCTTAAAAATCTTGCCAAGAAGCTTTCCAAGCTCACTATAGTTTTGGCGAGTTAGGAGGTTATAAACGTTTGTATTGTAACAAATACTACGAAACTCAAATCTAATGTGGGTGTAAGCAGGGCACTCAAACAGAAAGTGATTTTAATCCTCGGTGCTCATAGACTCACACTGATGGCAAGCTATTTTCCTCCCATGGAGTTTTAGGAATAGACCATCGCCATATTTTGCTATGGATTTCATGAGAGTTTGTTCTAATTTTGGTTATATTAATTTTCTTTCGTGAGCTAGTTATCGTTGAGAGATACTTTTGATCTTTCAAGTTATGATTAATGACCTCCTTATAGTATCTTAATTTTCTCTTAACGACTAAATTTTCCTCACACCACAATTTCTCTTTAAACTTAAAAGTAATAATATTTTGGCGTTATTAATGTTATGCAAAACGTCGTTTTCATCAATGCCCCAGTGGTTTAACCAAGCCATGGTATATTTACACCAACTCTGTTTGAGGCATAGTTGGTTTGAATTGAGTTTAAAGCAATTTTAGGAAGTCTCATGCTTCCCATGTTACTTATCTTATGCTTGTACATCAGGTGCCTAGTCATAGCCATGCTCTCGATGGGGAAAGACCCACTTCTGTTAAGATAATAAGATAAGGCGTGTATTTTTAATTTTAAGGTTATAAGTTATAAAACGCTTCTGGATTTACTCAATCTTCCTCCAAGATTCTCTAGAAATATTGCACCCACATACTTTACATATTGTTAAATATGCAAACAAACTTCTAAAAATATAATGTCATATTGTTACAAATGTACTTAATTTAGTAAATATATTTTAAAATGTTGGTTTGGTCAAAATAAATATGAGCAAACATGTTTTTGGACTAAATAAAATTATTTTTTAGAACCCCTCCACGCAATCACAAAATACCATATAACCAAGAGTTGCGTGAAGCTTAGTCTCTCTCTTTTAATTTTTAATTTTTTTGTAAATAAAATAGTACCCTCTATTGCCTTCCAAAAGATTTACAAAAAGAGCATTAAAATGAGCCCTCCCTATTAGCACCATGTGTTGGGCTGAATGGTCTAAAAGGGGGCCATGCTAGAGTAAATCTAGGGTGAGGTCTACAAATCTGTATCTTATGACCTGAAGGTGTGCAAAAAGGGTTCGAAGATTGTTTAGAAGACTTATTCCTCAGTCTAAAATACGAGAATTGTAAAAAATACTTAAAAGCGCCCTTGGAATTGAGCCTTGTATGAAAAATCCGCTTCAATGATAAGTCTTGGCGAGAATAGATGGTGGAGATCTAAGTCGCAAAAGATCAGATGCTCCAGAAGAATCCTGCAAAAGAAAGGTGTAAGAAGGATAACGGATCTGCTAAGGTAAGATGAAATCCGCGTTTGATCTCAGATCGATGCCTATGGATGAGTCCGCACGAAATCGACGGTGGGCGAAAAGCAAAAAGGCAGAAGCAAAAAAGAGGAAGCGAAAATGCAGAAGTCCGGATGCGAGAATTAGCAAACCCGCAATCTGAAATCCATAATTGTGGGGAAAGGAAAAGGTGGAAGCGAAAAGGCGAAAGTCCGGATGCGAGAATTGGAAAATTTGCAATATGAAATCCGCAATTGTGTGGAAAGGAAATGGCGGAAGTCTGGATGTGAGAATTGGAAAACTGACAATCTGAAATCCGTAACTATGCGGAAAGGAGCTTGCGGGGCCATATGTTCTGACAGCTTAGATCAAGGCCTGATATTTAATGGATGGTGATGGTCCCACGGATTAAAGATGCATAGGTGAATGAAGACTTTGAGGCTCAACAAAATATGGAAGAGGTTGCAAAGCAGATATTGGTTGTCCGACCAACCGCTACACAGTCAAAGAAGAAAGGGGTTGAGGAGCCCCTAATCAGATGTTAGAACCACTCATTCACCTCTGTAGCAGAAGGTCGTTCGAAGATGCTTTGAGTAGTCGTTTTCATTAAGCGAGCCTGAGACCCCTAGATATCAGGGTTTTCTGTTTTGATGAGTCACGCATATAGCAGCATGCTTTCCCAATTTGTTTTGTGTTCATGGTAAATCTGCCACCTCAGAATTTGTTAGGTTTTTGTGTGTTCGGGTTTGATTCCCATGATGTAGCTAATTTTGGCACTCTGTTCCGATATTCATCTCGAGAGCAAATTGAACTATAAATATAACCTCGATATAGGAGAAATGGGTTCGACATTCATTTTGGAAGCCTGTGTGCTTGGTTTTGTAGCCCTGAGCTTTCTTGGAAGTATTTAATGTAGAAGTATGTTCTAAATGTATGAGATTCATCACAATGTTCAATGTTTAGTCTGTGTTTTCCTGTATGCTCCATTTCCATGTATGTGTGAAGTTCTGCTAATACGTTTCTAGTTGTATGCAATGAATTTGTTCTCTGTTAAGCACTCCTTTCATCAGAAATCATATTTGTTATGTGTTTATATTGAATGTCATGGAATTCATCCTCTGTTAGGTGCTCCATTTTAGTTATCAACCTTTATTGTTGCTTCTGCTAAAGGTGTTTCAAGAGATTCATCCACAGATAGGTGCCTCTTGTTTCACTGGGCTTCTTCTCATTTCCCCCTGCCATGTCTTAAAAGCTATTTGACTGAATGTTAATGCTCACGTTTCCTCAGATTGCGAAGGATAATCATCTATCATTATTTATGTAAGCCATTGAATGTTTTAGGCTTCGACTCCATTGCCTAATGATGTTTCTGTTTGTCTGTCTTACACTCTTCAAAATACAATCAACATGTTCCCATCAGAAATCTAGCTTTCTAAATGCTTGCTACGAGACATATGTGCATGTGAATGGTCTTGTGACACTGAGAGAGCCCTCTCTGGCTATATAGGCTAGAATACAACCTAAAAATTGGTTTGAAATGGTTACCTTGGTGATTTCCTACCACAAACATAGGAAAATTACCCGGTGATAACACTCTCTACATAGGGAAAACAGGCTCAATCTCTAAACGATACGAGACAGAACCATCTAGTCTGAGAATTCCTTAATACATAACGTTTGCAGGTATTCATAAGAAAATAAAAATTAATCCATAACAGAAAAATAAACTTAGCCAATATCAAGCTTGTTATCAAAGTCAGCAGGGGATGAGTCCATGGAGTCAACCAGCTTGATTCCCAGATGACCTGCAATCTGATGCATGTTGCGGGAGAGCTCATCTAACTTCAAGAGAATAGCCTCATGCACTTCCCCTCTTTCCACAAGGGTGCAATCAAGAACATACTTTTTTTGCCAATATTAGTCCATTTTTTTCAAATGGAGAGAGGTCTGACCTCTTGAATATATTGAGTTAAGGACCAGGGCTTCAAATTCATTTTCACCTTTTGGTCAGTGATACATCCTCTAGTGAGATGAGCCTCACTTTTTGTTTCTTCGATATCCTCTTTAACAGGGTCTAGAATCGAATTTCTAAAGAGACGGGCCAAATGAACTATGCTTTGCATGGCTCTGTTAGGGGGAGCAGAGGAGCTATACGAGGAATTACAAGAGCACTTTTGCAGAGGCATGGTAGGGGGATCAAGATGGAGCCAATGCAGGTATGCAAGGGCTCAAAAAGGTGGTTGAACCGAAACATGAGCTCAGAGGGGTTCACAATCAGCCCACGAAGGAAACTCCATAGGATTTAAACGGTTGAAGGGCTCACGGGATTTAAATGGCTAAGAGGAGACATAAATAGAAACATGAAGGTAACTAAACAAAAAAACCAAGTCACATTCAGACCAGAGCTTACCTGAGTGCCTCCCCGAAGAAGCGAGAGTCTGGTTTATGGCGCTGTAAAGCAAGATAAGTCACCACCAAACCGTTCGTAGTGTACAACGACCACCTCTAGAATCAAAATTTGACAAACAAAGAGCAGACTCTAACTCCTGGAACCGACAAACCATTGGTAAAAAAACCCACAAATGTCTCGAACCAAAGTCACCAACAACTAAATTTCCTGAAGACTCCACAAGGAGACCAAAATGAGACCGTCGACCCAAATGCCAAATGAAAGTCGTCTTGTGCAATCTATGAGATAATGTGGAGATAATCCATGGCTTTTATTGTCTGATTCCACATGCGACAACACCGCGAGTTGATTATCAACCTCCACCACCCGATATGAAATGCATTCATTATCATAATGAACCTCGTTGGAAGTTTAATGATGAAACGTTATGCCTTGTACGCAATCTCCTCTCCCATCCTCTCATCGCGCACCTTCACTCAGTTTTGTGTACTATGAGCCTCCAAAACATCCATCGCAGGAGAAGTGATATTATTCACCGTCTGGGGGGGTGATGTGTTAGCATGGGGGACATGCAAGTCTGCCACGTGCCACTCCCCATCCACCTCAAAATTCACCTCATTATTCACCCGACTTAGGGGACCCTGCCTTTTAATTTAAAAGGAAAAAAAATACTTAAAATTTATTTTAAAAAAAATTCTAAATAAATTTTGATATAAATAAGTAAAAATTACAATATTGATGATGATGATGATGATTAACGTCCACTGAGACCAACTTTGGTCTATCAAGCCTTAAGAAGGATAAAATTTGGTTTACTTTAAAATCTTGTTCATGTGCTCAAAAAGCTTGCGAAGAAGCTTTCCAAGCTCATTATAGTTTTGGCATTAAAGAAGATTAATAATATTAATGGTAATATTTTAATATAAGCATATGGATTTAAGTTGTAAAATTTTTTTAACAGGTAAAGAATTTTATATTATATTATATATAATAATATAATATAATATAATATAATATATATGAATGAAGTGACATCATTAATACAATTTATCATAAATATTTCATGAATTTTCTAAAGTTTTTAGAATATAT
>LPNX011103512.1:1166724-1247239 GCA_001517045.1 Pseudotsuga menziesii
TTAATATTATTTTTTTCAAAAATAAAACATATAATCACTTGCCTATGGCAAAAATTAATAATCCGTACATTATATAGTGAATTGATTTTAAACCAACTAAAATGGTTTAAAAAATCTTCAAAAATATTCTTAACTATAACCTTAAAAAGATTAATAATCCGTACATTATATATTGAATTGATTTTAAAACCAACTAAATTGGTTTCAAAAATCTTCAAAAATATTCTTAACTATAACCTTAAAAATATTATTTGTATTATTTGATTGAATATTCAAGTGAAATACAACCATTTTTATTACTAATTGCAATTTTTTTTCTTTTTAACTAAGAGTTACGAATTATTTTTTTTTCCAACCAAGAACCATGCACTTTGTACACAACGAAGCTAGAGCTGGAGTAGATCACTGAGTCCATGAGTAGTAGTAGTAAACCTCGGCCAGGGCCAACCTTAGTTTGAATATGAGAATGATTTGTCCAAACGGCAAGTAGAATTGTCATCGTGGTTGCACGAGGCATTAAAGGACGGCAGCACCTCCCGCAAGAGAATAATACGGTCTCCCCGCAAGGAAAGTAACCTAGGATTCCAATGAGGCACCTAGAGGCCCCACCGCTTGGCTCACAAACTCAACCCCTCACCATGAGATTTGAACATGAAACGTAATTTACAAATTATATATAATGTAAATTACAACATTTAAAAAAAAATATGCTTTTAAAATATCAACAAAAAAAAACCTATAAGTAACTAAATATACAAAGAAACCCACCTTGCTCACCTGCGACTCCAACACTTCGTTGCACAATGGGAAAATGATAGGCCATGGGAAAGACAGCATCCCCCTCCATATTTGACGAAAGGACCTCCAAAATCGCTATCTTTCCTTCTACGTCTAGCACAAGTTGCTCAAAAGTCCTCGCCTAATCAGTTCGGTTTAATTCAAAAGAATTTTAAAGTATATAAGGGTGCTTTAAAGGAAAGGCGAGTTAATAGGTTACCAGTGTAGATCCAAATCCTAGGCTCTATCAAGCGCTAAGATGGATCAAATCTCTCGGGGTGCAACCTCTTCTTAGGTATCCATTGATTTGATTCAAACCAAAAGACACATCTTTTTATTTAAGGTCCAGATATAATTTTATTATTATTAATATTTAATATTATTTATGGCCGAAATATAATATTTTTTATTTTGTTAGGAACGAACATTGCATCATTTCCCGACATATGGTTTTAAAACCATATGCAAGGCCCTCCTACAATCATGGGTTGTTTAGGAGGCCTTGCACATGGTCTTAAAACCATTTGCAAGGCCCTCCTAAACCATGTACAATAAAACCATGGGTTGTTTAAGAGGCTTGCACATGGTTTAAAAACCACGTGCAAAGCCTTCTAAACCATGTACAATAAAACCATGTGCAAGGCCAACATTTTTTTGCGGATAATTCAATTTTGTGTTTTTTTCTTGACCCACATATTTTTTTTATGGATAATTAAATTTTTACTTTTTTATTGTTTTGTTAGGTAGGAAGATTACAACATCTCCCCCATATTAGATTGTTTTTGTGGTCGACATTTATTTTGGCCTATTAGAAAATTTATTTTTTATTAATAAAAATAACTTTACGAAAGTGATATTATTTTTTATTATGTTACAAAATCTCTCCCATAATATTCACTATCACTATTATTTTTTGCCGACATGTTACAAACGTTAGATCACCTTACAAGATCTCTCCCATAATATTCACTATCACTATTATTTTTTTCTCGACATGTTACAAACGTTACTTCACGTTACAAGATCTCTCCCATAATATTCACTATCACTATTACTTTTTGCCGACATGTTACAAACGTTACATCACGTTACAAGATCTCCCCCATACTGGGCTGTATAGCGCCTCTCGGCGTAATTAAGACGAGAGGGGTTGGTGTTGTTGGGGCGGTTAGCTGGGGTTTTCTCAACCCAGGTTTAATGGGAGGTATATATGCATGATGCCTTCACTCGCCTCAAATTTTTGCATAAAAAAATTATTAAAATTAAAAATTAAGATATTTTAATAAGTATTTTTAAGTTTGAAAAATAAAATATAATTTATTAAAACAATTTTAAAGTCAAGTCAAACTCTTTAAAATTTATTAAAAGTTTTTATAAAAAAGAAAAAGATAAAAAAAAGTGTTTTGAATCTTTTTAAAGTTATGATATCAAAAGGATAAAGTTTGAAAATTTATTAAAGGTTTTTATAAAAAAGAAAAAATGAAAAAAAAAGTGTTTTGAATCTTTTTAAAGTTGTAATCAAAAGGATAAAGTTTGAAATGGTACAATTTATTTTAATTTTACTTACGAAAAAAATTCTGAAGAGATATAAAGGTATTCATAAACTCTTGTTATTATCTTGTTTATTATAAGGAATTTTCAAGCATGTTTACTTACTGTTTGTCTAGCTTATGATGCAATATTATTTGGCTCAGTGGTGGGGAATCACTGGTGGTATCGGGCATGTTGGACATGTTGGAGATGGAAGGTTTTACATAAGGTACAAAATTTTATTTGGCTTGCGTTTGAAAACAAAATCTTTACATGGGACAACTTACAAAGGAGGGGTTTCATTGGCCATAACATATGCCTTCTTTGTGTAAGGAATGCATAATCAATTTTACACTTATTTGTTCTATGTCCCTATGCAAAACATATATGGTTTTCAACATGCACTACCTATAATATAAATTTTGATTGGTCAGATAATACTTTTCCAGAATGTCTCAAAAACTAGTTTAAATATGTCCCACATTGGGGTGAACTAGCATGTTCCATATGTTGGGAAATCTGGAAGGTGTAGAACCTTTTGATCTTTGAAAACACAAAATTCTCCATTCATAGGATTGTTGGTAAGGCTATCTCTCTCTCTTTTTTTATAGAATATGGTGCCAACACGAAAAGAGATCTAAATAGCTCTACCATTGTGAACTAAAACCCCGCGGAACTTTATGGATGGTATTGTTGTGAAGTTTGATGGTGCATCGCATAACTCAACCCCACAATGTGGTGTTGGTGTTATTATTTTTCTTGACAGATCACAACATTTCAAATTATGGTTAAATTGTGGTCTGAGATTCAATAGTAGAGGGGAACTCATGGGATTTTGGATGGTCCTTTATTTTCCAGATGTAGAGATAATATCCCGGAGAAAGTGGTTGGGGACTCTTTGTTAATTGTTAATTGAGCAAGGAAAAAATTATCTTTGCGGGCTCTTCATTTTCAGTCCTGGATGTCTTCTATTCTGAAGCTGATAGAAGAGTTTATGAATTTATCCATCATCCATATATTTAGGGAATTCAACGATTACGTGGATGCATTATCTAGACATGATATATTCGCGGAGTAAGGTGCCTTCACTATGAACTTAGGGTTAATGGTCATTTCGATTATGTTGATTGTCTTGTATTATTCAACTTTCCTTAGTTGTTAGTGGTTCTTCTCTACTCATATTTTGGCCTTGTCGTTGTTGGTGGGATCCTTTGATACTTTGTTGGATGTGGTTGTATGGATGAGTCTTCATATTACATGACTTATCCTATTTTGTGGGACATCTATTATGTTTGGTCTGGCTTTAGACTCTCAGTTTTTGGGGTTATCTTGTTGTTTTGCATGCAAATTGGTCGAGTATGTATTTCGGCGTGGACTGATCTTTCTTGGATAGTTGTGATTTGTATTTTGTGTTTAGTTTGTTTATGTCATAAATTTTGATTCTCGGGTGCAGTACTTTGTACTTCCAGTAATCTTAGACTATGTATATATACTTTTATAATTCAAAGTATAGTTATTTTCTTATGGAAAAACAACTCTTACTATTATAAATTTAAAGTGCAAGAGAGTATAGTATAAATTGTGATGAATGCATCTTTTGAAAAAAGTCGTGACAAAATTTATTACGAAAAACCAGATGGAATCTACTACTAAAAATAAAAATAAAGGAAGATACCTTCCTACTTGTTGAAAATATGTGGATACCTTATTAAGAGTTAATAAGATTATTCAAAAAAGGTATTAACATAACTATTTGTTGGACCAATACTATCATTCTACTTTTACTTTTAACAATTCCTAGATAATGGTGCCAAAAATGTCAGGTAAATCATTTGTTGTTAATTAATTCCTAAGACACTTATGTATCCATCTAGGAAACATATAACTTGAGTTGTAAGCACACTTTGTGTGCATAAAGAAGAAAATTCTAAACTAATTTGTTTTCCTTAAACTATACTAAAATAAGGAAACATATAACTTGAGTTGTAAACACAATTTGTGTAGGTAAAGAAGAAAGTTCTAAACTAATTTGTTTTCCTGAAACTATACTAAAAAGAAGGAAAAGTATTCTCAAACAAATCAAAATAGTAAAAAGGTACATCAACTTAATACAAAAATCAACATAGAGAAACCAATGCAGGAACTTATTTGTGAAAATTAAAGATAAGATAATAACAATACTTTGTTTTCATGGGTGTGATAGGAAGTAAACAAAATGATTATGATGATATATTCAGATTTATCCTTTCATAGTTGTAGCCTTAAATTATATTTATCTCTCGTCATTTACTTAAAATAATTCTTATTTTATATGTATTATTAAAAAGTAGATTACAGTATGTTAATGAAATCCTAAATTTTTTTTTTTAAAAGCTTGATCTCATTAATAGTTATGAATATAAGTATTTTTATAGGAAATCCTATGCGACTATAGTCTATGAGATTATTGATTCAATACACTTAAAAAGATAATATTGTTGTGACAATCATATCATTACATAACTCTTTGTGCGTAAATGAAATAAAAGGCAAAAGTTAAATAAACTAAAGGTACAAGTATTTTTAAGTAAACCTAAATAAGAAAGATATGAACCATTAATTATATCTTTGTGTGTGAACAAATTAAAGCAGTGACCAATCCCTAGAAGTTGATTTGATTAAGACCATAGGGTAGTCTTTTACTTATAAACTCAGTGTTCATGTACTTTAAGAAATGATTAATTCAACTATCAAAAGGATTACAGTTACTATTAACAATACGGGAATCTGAAAATGCTCTAACATAGAATATACAAAGAACAAAAACCAATTAAATTGATTCATCACTCAATCTATGAGATAAATACTACAAATAGAACGTTTCTATTATTTCTTGTGTCGACACATTCACACATCACACATCTACAATAAATAGTAAACGATTTAGCATTCTATCATAACAATAATAAACCAATTAAAACAAAGTACAAGTCACACATGAAAGAACTTATTAACTTCAATTACAAAAAGCAACACTTTCTAGTGTGGTGGGCCCTTCTTAATAGGTAGGTGAGCTAGTTACTAATAGTCATGATCTGAGTGAACATTCCTTTTCATAAAATCAAGTTTCCATTAAGTATGGAATAGGATTACAACATCAAAGTACAATGTGTCTCAATACACAATAGAATAGCGTAACAATGCTTTACAGTTGAATCTATGCTAGTTGTTTACATATGAGAACAAACACACACACACACAAAGATCTCAACAATGAAAATCGCAATCCCCTATTTTCCATGAAACAATTTTATAGAAATAGAAAAAGAAAGTTGGACGAGTGATGGTGCATTGAATCTTCATTATGGAATAATAGGATTGGAGAAGAATAAGCATTTACGATATTATCCTCATGACACAAAGTGCACGAAGATAAGAATCTCGTTCTCATGAAGCAAATCTCGAAACAACTCGCATAAGTGACCAAAGTTTGACTTGCGATTTGCACCCTTTTGGAAGGATTTTGGAGATGATCTCGTGAACACAAATCGAGGTTACCATTATATCACACAAAATCCATGAGATCGATTTCCAATTGAATATGCGCATCCATGTCAATCTGCGAACTTGCTACCATTATGTGCAAGTGGTACTATAAATCATCTACAACACTGGTACAAGAAGTAGGCTATAACATTGGTATTGGATGTAGGCTATAACATTGGTACTGTAAACAAACTAGCAATTTCATCATTAGCAAAGTTAATCAAAACTCGGTCCAACCTATCAAAAACATAAGAATAAGTAAAAGTAACAACAAATTACCTCCATGATATCCTGAGAGCTGGCAAGTTTAGCGTTAGGGCTGAGATCAACTACGATTTGGGTTTGTGCTGCGTTGAGCAGTGATGGCGGCACCTGGGGGTGGGGAGGCCCCCCCCCCCCTCCTAGATCAGACGAGGATGCATTCCGGAGGCTCCTCAGCAGAGGCAAGAAGCCTTCTATCCCAGAGATCCCAAAATTTATCAAGAAGCTGGAGGAAATTCCTGAGATTGCTCTTCCTGAAGGAAAACCAATGAAGATAGCTCTAGCACTGGCTAAGCGAGGTCTAGTGGGCTAGTTTATGGGTTTATGGCCCTCCACCAAGACGACTGATGACTGGATACAGAGAAATTGGAAGCCCAATATGAAACACGAAGTAACCTGCTACCCTGTTGGAAGATGGTTTTTTGTGTTTGAATTCATCTCAGAAGAAGACTGTGATCTAATCTTTAGAAATGGCCCCTACTTCATGGGAACACAGGGTATGTATCTGAACAAATGGACACTAGATTTCGACCCCTCAGTCGACCTACCCAAAGAAGTGTCGGTATGGGTTAGGCTTCCCAACCTTCCGGTGCATTGCTGGGATATTGAATCTCTGCAGAGAATAGGGAACGGAATCGGCCGCTTCATAGACAAAGCTGATAACAAGGGACAATATACCTGTGCCAGAATCTGTGTTGAAGTTGATCTTGAATCCAACCTTCCTGAGGCAGTAAAATTAACTGTTGGATCCTGGACCCACTATCAGAAATTGGACTACGACCACCTGCCATTCAAGTGCAGGCACTGCTAGGAGCATGGCCACTTCCAAAGACACTGTCCCAAACTGGCCTTCGGGAAAGAAGATGCCGAAGGATGGCAGAAAGTAAAGAAAAGTAGAACTGTTAACAATGCCAAAAGCAAGGAGAAAATGGCCCAGGAACCCCCAACGGTTGGCAGCTCAAAATCTAGTCATCAGGAACCTCCCAATGAAGCTCAAACCCCCATACTCACTCCAGAAGTTGAAGAAACACGGGCGTCACAAGGCGCAACCGTCCCAATCCCAAACCCTGTTGTTCCTAGTTAGTCAAAGGAACATATCAGTCTAGGCTCAGAAACAGGAGTTGAATCCTCTGAGGAAGGAGATATTGTAGCAAGCAATCTGTCAGGATCACCAGACCAACCAAAGCGCGGACGGAAGACTGAGAAGAAAAGAAGAGAAGAGCAGTCCTACAAGGATGTGGTTCAAGGCTCTCAGCATACCATACCAGAAATGATGAATACCATATCAGGGATGAATCTAGGGAAGACTCCGAAAGGGGGCCATCCCTCTCACTCAGGAAAATAATGCAATTCGTCTCTTGGAACTGCAGAGGACTAGGAAACACACTAAAGGAAGAAGAAATAAGGGATCTAGTAAGATCAACAAGGCCCGAAGTCCTCCTAATCCAGGAGACGAAAATGGAGGAGGATGCACTCCTCCGAGCAAGCAACTCGTTCTGGAAGAAAGGCCTGGGTAGGGCTGTGAGCGCAAGAGGAGCCTTGGGAGGTTTAGTTACGTTCTGGGACTCTGCAAAGCTCGATCTGATTGAAGAAGAAGGCACCACTCATTGGTTATTTACCAAGCTGATCCACAAAGACTCCGGTCATTTTGTAAGTCTCTTCAACATGTATGTTCCTGTCTCCCTTGCTGAGAAAAAAGAGTGTTGGGATTTCGTTAATTTATTTCTCAATCAACACAATACTGAAAACTTAGTAGTGGCTGGAGATTTAAATGTAACCCTTGCTCTGGCAGAAAAAAAAGGGGGATCCTTAGTCCGAGATCCGGCAAGAGAGTGGGTGGAAGACTTGATGATGGATTGGGAGCTTGAAGATATCCCTCCTAACAGGGGAAAGTTCACCTGGTCTAATAAAAGAATTGGACCGGGCCACATAGCTGCCCATCTTGACCACTTTCTTATTCAGTCCTCCTTTCTAACCCTTGGTCTTATGGCGACCTCCAAGATTCTCCCGCATTACACCTCTGATCATAAACCCATTTCGCTCTCCCTGTCAAGTGGGGAAAAGCTTGGTCCTATCCCCTTCCGATTCTGCCCAAATTGGGTCAATCAAGAATTTTCCTTGATCTTGTGACCGATACCTGGAAGCAACCTGTGTATGGATCCCCCTTTTATGTTTGGGAAGGAAAGCTCAGAAGACTCAAAGCTGACCTGAAAGCTTGGGCTAAAGGTCTAAGCTCTCCCACGGCTGAAAGGATACGAATTCAGAAGGATTTAGAAAGACACCAAATGGCCTTAGAAGAAGCTCTAGTCACCCCTGATCTGATTCACTGGGAAGCTAAGCTACAAAGGATGTACCATAAAGCTTGCAAAGAAGAGGAAATTTATTGGAGATTCAAATCCAGAATGCTTTGGCTTCAAGCTGGAGACAAAAAAACCTCTTTCTTTCACAAGCAAGCCCAAGCTAGGAAAAACTAAAATTCCATTAGTGAAATTCAAATGCATGATCAAGTCATAAAGGACTTCAGTGGCATCAATGAGGCAGCCCATTCCTTTTTCAAAAATCTCTATTCAGCCTCAGACCTGGACCCTGTGGACCCGAATAGTTACCCTCTTTCAGAGATCCCAAGCATGGTCAATGATGATGACAACATCATGCTGAACAACCCTGTCAGCATACGGGAAATCAAGAAAGCCCTCTTCAAAATGGACCTAGACAAAGATCCAGGGCCAGATGGATTCACAGCCCGGTTCTACATTGCTTGCTGGGACATCATAAAAAAGGACCTGTACATAATGGTTAAGAAGGCTCAAAACTGTACCAAGCTGGGTGGCAGCACTAATTCCTCTTTCTTGGCCCTTATTCCAAAAGAAAAAGGTGCCAAGAACTTTAGCAGATTCAGACCTATCTCCCTCTGCAATACGGGATATAAAGTCATCACTAAAATTATGGCCAACAAACTCAAAAGAATTCTGCCTAAACTAATCCCAGAAAATCAAGGTGGGTTTGTGAGAGAAAGACAGATCCTGGATAACATCATTTTAGTCCAATAAGCCACTCATACTAGCTATAGGAAAAAAGAGAAGGGTATGGTGGTTAAGCTGGATTTGGCCAGTGCATTTGACAGAGTCAAGCATGATTTTCTGTTTGCAGCCATGAGGAACTTTGGGTTTAGTAAAAAAATTGTAGAGTGGGTCAAAGCCTGCATATCAGCCCCCTAGATTGCCCCGTTGGTCAATGGCAGGCCCACCAATTTCTTCAAGGCTTCAAGAGGTTTAAGGCAAGGCTGTCCTCTCTCCCCTGTTCTCTTTGTCATTCAAGCCTCCGTTCTTAGCTTCCAACTGAACAGAAGGCTTCAAAACAGATCTCTCTCAGGCATCAGAATCGTCCCAAAGTTCAAGGAGGTAAACCATGCACAGTTCGCTGATGATACTCTTTTACTGGGAGCTGCCAATCTTAATACTGCCAGGAACTTCAAAACTGAACTGGACCTCTACAGAAGCAGCTCTAGAAGTGAAATAAACTACCATAAAAAGTAAGATTTTTGGCTGGAACTGTTCTCCTCTAGATATGCTGGAGATTTCTAGGATTCTTGGAATGGAAGGTATCACAACATGGGACAGCTTTAGCTACCTGGGCATTCCAATTTTCAAAGCTACCCCCAAAGTTTCCCACCGGTTACCTCTGCTGGACAAATTAAAAAACAAAATCCATGCATGGGGAGCAAATTGGCTCAACAAAGCAGGTAAGGTTGTTTTGATGAACTCTGTCCTCACCGGTCTGCCAATTTATCAATGTTCTGTTTTGTTAGCTCCCAAAACAATAACCAACAAAATCAATGAGTTGCTCCGTCGTTTTCTTTGGGAAGGAGGTCGTAATTGTGAGAAGAAGATCCATCTTGTGAGCTAGGATAAGGTAACAAAGCCTAAGATGGAGGGGGGTCTTCAAATCAGAAACGTGGCCATCCAAAATCTTGCCATGGGTGGCAAAATTATATGGAATATGATTAATGGAAAAAGAACCTGGAGCAAACAAATTCTCAAGAAGAAATACTTCAAAGGTGACAGGGAGAGATGCCTGGAAAAACCAAAAAAAATGCAGAAAGGCTCCCCGATCTTCACGCTGTGCAAAAGAGCCATCCCTCACTTCATCCCAAAGCTCACATGGATCCCCGGCAATGGTGTAAAAATTAAAATTTGGGAGGACTCTATACTGGGGGATCAGCCTCTTAACGAGTTAAACGACCTGGAGAACATCAAAACGTGGCTTCTGGCAAACAATCGAACCACTCTGTGGGACATATCCATCTGGAATAATGATGACCATGAATCCCGGGCAAACTAGAATCTTGGAGACTATCTGGAAGAGCTAAAGGATGAAGCTTCAGCGCTGTTGGTTCTTCTTCAAAGGAAATCGCCCCATTCTGCTAGATCCAAAGACAAAAGGGGCTGGGGGTCAGGAACTAGGATTTACTCTGTAGCTGCTGGCTATGCTGCCATCTTGGAAATTCCTTGGGTACCTCCTAACCCAGCACCATGGAAAACTCTTTGGAATTTCCCCTCCATTCCCAAAATTGACATCTTTATATGGAATCTTCTCCACAATAGTCTTATGACCAGCGATAATCTCAAAAGGAAAGGCTGGGAAGGGCCTTCACGCTGCTCCTTGTGTAATCATGCTGAAGAAACGGTTGAGCATCTATTTATCAGCCGCGAGTTCACTAAAGAGGTATGGAGGATTATGATAGGTTTTGCTGCTGAAAGACTGCCAAACTCAGTAACGGAGCTAATAAGCAACTGGAATGCTCTCTCTCCTTTCAACCTGAGCAAGAAAAACCTCCTCAAGCTCACGTGGATGTGGACTCCCAAATTCCTGTGCTGGAAAATCTGGTTGGAGAGGAACAACAGAATTTTTAAAGAGGAAAGTAGACTTCCTCCTCAAGTCGATGTTAAAGCCCGGACTATGATGGCTGAAGCGCTAAGTACTAAGCCTTCCATCAATAACTCAACCAATCTCTCTCCTGATGAAGAGCACTGGCTTAAGGAGCTCAACATGAACCAGCAAACCATCGAAGTTTTAAATCCCCCTCAGAAGTTAAACTGGGAAATCAGGTTGGATGAGCAGGACTTTATCAAGTGGAGGTCATCCCTTGACGAATGGTGCCTCTTCTTTGACGGGGCATCAAAAGGGAATCCTGGTCAAGCCGGAGGAGGCGGCATTATCATTTATCCCTCTAGCAAGCTGCATCTGTCTTATGCATGGGGACTTGGACACACCTCCAACAATCAAGCTGAGTTTCTGGCGTTGTGGCAAGGTTTAAACCAAGCAAGGAAGCTGAACATCCAGAAGATTACTATATTTGGAGACTCCAGGCTAATTGTTAAGGAGTTACATACTAAAAAAGGGCCAACAGATATCAACCTTGGTCAAATGTACAGGAAAGTCCTTCTCCTTCTGACGCATTTCAACACTCACAAGGCTTACCACGTGCTAAGGAATCTCAACAACCTAGCGGATGCCGAGGCCAATCGGGGCACCTCCTTGAGCAAGAGCCAGCTAATTGTCAATGCAGTAAATTCAAATCATTCGATTCCCTAACACTAAGGCTCCTCTAGCCTACAACATTCAGCTAATGCAGAATCCAGGAAGATTTGGCCCAGTCCTGTTTCAACTACGTATGTTTTGGAGAGGAAGCTCAAGATAGTTATTCTGAATAAGCATTGTAAGGGCCCTGGCTGCCTCTTTGCCAGTCTTTAATAAAAAATTTAACCGTTTTTGTAAAAAAAAAAAACAAATTACCTCCATAATATTGTGGAAGGGATTAGACTGAGAAACATAGTGTTGTTAAGGGAATTTATCCAAATGATTGGGGCTTTATCACCAATGTACTAGGGTTTCTAAGACATGCATCTAAGGTTTGATTGTGCATGCAAATTAGACTTTAAAACCAAGCAAATATATACAAAGAGATTGAAGGAAATAAAACAGTACACCTTGTTTATGAAGGTTGGTCATAGATTTCTTTGCTCCTCAAAACTACTTCAAGTCTTCAACCCAAAGACCTGTAAAAAAAACACAATACCCTCCTCAAATGGATTGGCTACAAAAACACCATTGAAATTCAAACATAACATATATAAGAAAAACTAATTCATTGAATGAAAAACAATATGTAAACCAAATATGAGACAATAATAGGGAAGGGGAAGATGTTCAATATATATTAAAAAGTAGCAAATATTACAATCCATACCATGTTATGCTCAGCACCTCGTCAAAACTGAACCTCAAGGTCTCTCCTACTAAAGTTCTCCACAAATCCCACCAAATGGTCTATCTCTTATTTTTATACTTGGTGAAGATAGTTTCCATATGGATGGAGGTAGTTGTAACCGAGTAGGTGGTAACCAAAACCACCGTAACTCCCTCGATTTCAAAAAAATATTTATTTTTCATATTTTTTTAGGGAAATCACTTCCATAGCAAAAACAACTAGCGAACAAATTACTAGCAAACTAAGTGCGACATGCGATTATAAATTTTTATCGAATTCACTAGCGAACCAAAGGATAAGGGCATACAAGTCGCAATTTGTGTGACCTTTGGGAGCGAATATGCTCTTTTCTAAGGGAGTTACAACTTTCAAGACAAATAGGAATGGTTGAGGATTGAATCCAATGATCAAGGCCATAGTAACTAAAATCAAATCAAATCTCTTTAATCCATAATTTTCCTTTTCTATGAAAAACAATCGACATTTGAGGTGTCATCTTTGAACTGTCATAAGGGACGGACAAGTGTTGATTTGGGATATAACATATGCCCCCTAATGTATGAGGTTGGAAGGGAACATGATGGTCGAAATAAATTATAAAAAACAATGGAATGGGATATGGAGTCAACGAAACCAGAGAGTCCTAGAATCCAAGTCTCAACAAGGTACCTTAAATAGAAAAAGGATGTCATACAATATTATCCCTGGGATAGATATGTCCATGCTCAAGATGATAGAACATGACCACCACAAATATACAGTTCTGATCCATGACATATATGTAACTATCATGGCTATGGAACATACAAAGTGGACCCATGCCGATAAAATGATCATAGCCACAAAAAGATACAAGGTGGATCTCTGTCTATCTACAAATCATAGCCATGAATGATCAAAGTGGATATATGTCTTACCATGCATCAAGAGAATAATATACAAGTGATCTGAATCGTGGTCCTCCCATTGGTACCAGTGTCATATGAGGTATGGTATAGTCTTGCACAACTCAGGAAATAGACAAATATGAGGATGCTACTGTTGTCCCAAGGTCTTCCATCCAAACCGTCTAAAGGTACGAATATTGACCATGAAAATAGATGAGTTTAGGTCAAACACGGGGATATTGTTTGATTACCAGTCATTGATGTATACCATTAACAAATCAAGGGAATCCACCAATAATGATAATGGGACCCAAGGTACCTATTACATTCTAACATGTGTGAATATATGTTCTCTAAGTTAAAGACCTGAAGAATGTATCAAGTAGAAGACATTGATGTATTCCCACGACCCAATTGTGAGGGAACTTAGCACTTATGATTGCAAGCCCCAAGGTACTACCGAAACTCTATATCTCATTCCTAGAGAAAAATGAGACGAAGTCGATCAGAAGAGGCCTGTTGGAAGGGAGGCATTAAGGAATCCCCCATCATCCACCACGAGGAAAGATCAAGGAACAATTTGATTTAGGACAGGACTGGGACAAAGTTTTGTAGAATGGACCACCAAGTAGATCTCTTGCATGCACTAGACGTAAATAGTGCACAAAAGAGACCCCCTGAATAACAATTGATAATGAAATCTATTGGCAAGGGAGAGTAATTCCACTAATGATGAAAATGGAATCCAAGGTACAACACGAATCTTGAAATGTGAATAGATTTAATGATGTCGAACATTAAGGGAAACCAATCAATCAATGACCGATGATGAAATGTCTTTGTTGAGTGCAAATTTACTTGCCAATGATGTAAATCCAGGGAGTTATGAATGTAGGTTAATGCCTAAAAGCAGATGATTCATAGTCAATAAGATGCAACCCACCCATGAGAAGTCAATAGGGACCTTCCACACAAGCATGAGTCTGAACGCTGAGTGCAACGATACATGATGAGAACAAATAACACCATGAAATGATCGACACATGAGGTCAAGGAAAATGAAAAATGGGCGACATAGGATATATCCTTGAACAATGAGCATGGCACATGGAGTGATTTCGACAACTTTTAAGAAAAGAAACCAATGATATAAATCTGCAATGTAGAAGACATTGACAGATTCTCCATATGATTGGAAGAGTAACCAATCGGAGGAGACATAACTCTATAATAAAGGTATAAATACTAAGGCCAAATAATATATTCCCAACTTATTGGTAAACTCAAAAGCAGTGCTATGTTCAAGGAGGACAGGACTAGCTTCCACTAATAAACAAGCATTGGAGATCTTTATCCTGCCTCTCTTTTTTTAAGTATTTGATTTCTTTTTATTTTTCGTATTATTAAAGCCTAAAAAATAATAAAAGAATGCTTTATTACATGGGAGAAAATGAGTGTTAGGGACAATAAAACCTAGTTCCAAGCACAAGGAACAAACCTATGCATAATGCAAGGAACATGAGAAAGATAAGGACACTTGGGGTATGTTTTCTCGTGGTAAAGGTGTCAAGTTGCAAAGGAAAAATTATACAGGGATTAGCGATAATGAGATAAGAAATGAAGACTTATATAATGATATAAAAGCATGAAATCCATCATTAGGATCATAAGTGCAAGTGGTATATATGCAAATGCATTTACAACTTAAACACAAAAAGCGAGTCTTATAGGGAATGGCATGGAATATAAGAGAAAGAGGGGCATGTGGCTGCTTCTCAAAGTCATGGTAAAACTATAAAGGCTCCCGAGCCTATTAGAAAAACTCAACATGGTCACCAAAATGGCAAAACGGTGCTCATTATGGTGGCCCATGTTAGCTAGGCTTTGTTGTCGGACTAGTGCAAAATGCATATAGAGATGTATCACTATGACATTTTCAACAGAGCCAATCATACCATCAACACATGTTCCTTTTTTTCATTTCATCAGGTCCATTTTGGCTCGTGGTGCATTAGGAAAAATATTAGAGAGCCCTAAATTGAGAATAGACCAATTCTAATTGCCAAGCTCTCACTATGGCCTTCTCTTCAATGGTGACCATTGATAGGGTTACATCCTTAGATATATATGACAACAATAACTTAGAAAACCAATCAACTAAAAATGCATAAGACATTTGTGCTTTGATCATGCACCACCTACTCCTCTATTCATGGATATATATGATTGGATATTATGGTTTCAATTTCATGTCGAAAATATGTTAAAAGTCTAGTCCCTATCTAATATCATATTGGTAATTGAAAGTACATTCCAAATTTCATGGCTAGGAAAGTGAAGTCGCTATAAGAATAGATTGCAAGCTCTATATACCATTTAGTGATAATCTTGATCAAGGTGCATTAGAAGAGTCTAGGCCTAACGTTGTCATCCATAAATGATTTTGAAGAACACCATAGATGGAATGTCATCATATGATTCATGGGATCTTTATTTGCTTTTCCTTCGAAATTTGGGATGTTCGAGTGCAACTTGGCCAGGATGGGATGCCAATGTGGATTGTGCCACATTAGGTCATTAATAATATTCATCAAATATGGATATTTAATGTCACTAGAAACGGTAATTGATTTTGTGAAAATGAGTTCCATGAGATTTTGGGTTGTCCCATCATAGGATTATACGTCATATTTACCTCAAAAAGTTGCTCCTTGATGGATTTCCTCTGCTAGAAGTATAAGGTGGGTACATATGGAACCTAATGTTCTATGGAAAAGAAATGCCCATTATATTACTTATTGCTTGAACCATCACACTTCCAACTGGAAAACCAACTAACGAAAAGTAATCGCTCCCTAAATAGGGTGTGGATGATGGGACTGTCCACCTCTAGATGTAAATAGGACATTAAAACTACCCATAAACACACTTGGGTTGGAGAAAACAAGAGGGGTAATAACATTGAATTCCAACATTGCAAAAGAAAATTATCCACTATTTCAAGGAGAAGAAGATGAGGTACCAATCCCACTAATAGGAGTAGCCATAGGGGAAGGCCCTATGTGTTTTCTAAATATAGGAAGATTGGTACACCCTATAAAAACACTTGACTTGAGAGGATTGTTTCCCACTTAATGGATGTTAGGATTTTGACTTAAGAGCAATTATGTTAAACTTTCATTCAATTTGATATATCACATCATAATAATGGTATGCATAAATATCATTGAAAGAAACACATTCAACAATGGACACAAAGATTTATCTTTGGAAAACAATTTCACAGGAAAAACCTAGCATAACTTCTTGAGTATATATTCATAAACAAAGTACAAAGTCAATGCAATGAAGAGCTAGATCTTTCTCTCTCAAAAAATACCCAAGAAGCAAAGATAAGATAAGATAACCCCAAGAGAATTCTTCCTCCAACTACTCTCTCTCTCTCTCTCTTGCGCACATTTTCCATTGGTTGGAGCAAACTTGTGTTCCCTATCCAAATGGAGAATGCACCCCCTTAGTTATACTCTTCTCTCTCTCTCTCTCTCTCTCTCTCTCTCTCTCTCTCTCTCTCTCTCTCTCTCTCTCTCTCTCTCTCGCGCGCGCGCGCGCGCGCGCGCACACACATTTTCCATTGGCTGGAGAGAACTTGTGTTGCCTATCCAAATGACGAATGCACCCCCTTAGTTATACTCTTTTCTAGATGAATTTTTTCACTATAGGGCCAAATTCATTGGGATATTTTTACCTAGTGTTGGGCAGTTATACCCATTGATTGGGGTAATTTTACCCAGTGATTTATATGGTCCCAACTTGTATATTTTCACTTGATTTATTGAGATTTTGTTTTAACATTATTCTTTTAGGGTTATTACATGATCAAATACAAAAAAAATATCTTATGAATCTACACAAAACATAAACACTCCCTCTTAGCAAGGAAGGTATTCTTCTCGCATGATCTTCAATACTGCTTCTGCACAACTGTATTCTTTGACCATTTACTTGTTGAGTTTCATGAATCTATCCATAACTAGAAGTTTTCTACATGAGAAAGCCATCATTCTCATCATAATTCCAAGGCCTCAACATCATAGTATCTCCATGGTGGGCACAAGACAAGAGTGCACATTATGTCATACGAGACTTAGTCTATCTCACGTAGAATCTAGACACACACATCCAGCTTCATCTAGATACCATCTCGATTGGATACCATCTTGACTGGGTACCATCTCCAACTGGACAAATGGCTCAAACATAATTCGAGTTTACAATCCAGCCGAACTGAGCATGGTCATGCTCTCCAGTCATCCTAGATATGGACATGCTCTCTAGTCCTCTTGAATCTGGTCATGCTCTCCAGTACCACTGAGGCTAGATACACACACATACTAGCTTCGATTGGATACCATCACAACTGGAAAACTGGCTCACACAAAATCTGAGTTTATGATCCAGCCAACCTGAGTATGGTCATGCTCTCCAGTCATCCTAAGTCTGGTCACGTTCTCTAGTTCTACCTGAGCCTAGTAGTAAATTACCACTCATTGTTTCCAAACTCACTATGATAGGACTCATAGAATCACATCTGTAACTTATCACTCCCTCTCACTAGGGAAGTCCATTTAGAACAATCCAAGTTTGTCGCTAAAGTATTCAAACTTTATCCTTTATAGAGGCTTGGTCAACACATCAACTATATGCTCATTTGCTGTGACATACTAGAGCTTCACAACTCCCTTTTGTACCATGTCACGAATGTATTGGTACATGATCTCCACGTGCTTGGACTTGTCATGAAACATAAAGTTCTCTTAAACTTTATGCAACTCTGATTGTAAAAAAAAATACAAGTCATCTCTAACTTGAGATTAAACAATTTTGCAAACAACTTTCAAATCCACGCAACTTCACTACTGGTTGAGCATGCTGCTATATACTCTGCCTTGGTTGTACTAATTCCACACTAGTATTCTTCTTATTGAGCTAGGAAATCATAAATGACCCTAGATTGAAGCAAAATCCTGATGCACTCTTCCGGTATACGACACTACTAGCCTAATATGAATCAACATAGCTATGTAGTCTCGTTTGACAATCTGAGACATATCTGAGTCCATAATCAGCTGTACCTTTCACGTACCTCATCACATGATTTGTCGCAATCAAGTGAACATGTCTTAGCTCAACCATATAATGACTCAGAGTGTTCATTGAAAAGAATATATATGGCCTCATGTCTGTCCAATACAGCAACGAACCAATCATCTATCTATACATGGTGGAATCCATTATCTATGATGAAGTATTACTCAATAAATTTATGTTTGTCACTATAAGTCTAGGCATGGCTTTAAAATCCATCATCCCGAATCTCTTCAGGATCTCTACAACATATTTTCCTTATTTAAGGAAAATATCATCTGGTTTATACCATGCCTCTAGACCCAAGAAGTAGAGCACCATACCTAAGTCTTTCATCTCGAATTCTACAACAAGATTCTTCTTACAATTTGTGATGAGTTTCTCAACCCTTGTTAGAAACATGTCATCCACATAGAACTACAATATCATCGGTCCATCATCACAACCTTGTAGTAAATGTTGGATTCTGATTTACTCTTGGTAAATCCCAAGCTCATCAGAAAACTATCAATTCTGTCATAACATGCATTGGGTGCTTGCTTCAAACCACACAAGGAATTCTTCAACTTGCAAACACGTGTATGTTTGTAATGAGTCTCAAAACATTATGGCTACACCATGTACACTTCCTATTCCACAACACCATCTAGAAAATTTGTCTTCATGTCCATCTGGTGTACCTTCCATTTGATCACTACAACTATCACAAGCATATCTCTAATAGAAGTGTATCTCACTACAAGAGCAAATGCCTCTTCATAATATATTCCTTTTTTCTAGGAGAAACCATGAGCCACAAACCTTCCCTTGTATGAGAAACCATCCCTATTACAGCCAGGGATTCAGAAGAACCCTGAACCCGTTTCGAACCTGGGAAAAAGTGCGGAAGACATAGAAGAAGACTCGGCGGATGGTAGTTCTGAAAGTGAAATATCGGGCTCCAAAAAAAGGAAAAACCATTGTCTAAACCCTTCAAGTGGAAAGTTGAACTTGGTCTGTGGAGTGGATTTGTCTATTGCAGAAGCTCAGGACATGGCAGAATTGGCGCTAGTTGGAAAGATCTGAGGTCGAAACCCATCTCAGGAGGAAATGGAAATCTGGGTAAGAAAAAACTGGATGGAGCCACAGGGCTCGAAACTCAAAGTTACCCTGCTAGCCAAAGGATGGTTCGAATT
Source organism: Pseudotsuga menziesii (assembly GCA_001517045.1). Classification (NCBI taxonomy): domain Eukaryota; kingdom Viridiplantae; phylum Streptophyta; class Pinopsida; order Pinales; family Pinaceae; genus Pseudotsuga; species Pseudotsuga menziesii. The sequence goes on from LPNX011103512.1 coordinate 1,186,296, forward strand.
TTGTTTCACATGCAAAGAAGACACAAACTTTGTCTTAGGGAAAATTTGGAATTATGGGTCGACACCTTTCAAACTGAAGAACTGGTTTCCTCTTTTCGATGCAGATACGAAAAGGTTGGACACCATCCCAGTCTGGGTACGATTACTAGGCCTGCCTTGGGAATTATGGAACCAAGATTCACTAGGAGACATTGGGAAAGCACTGGGAACTTTCATCAAGGCCGACCTCTCCTTCCAACAAACAAAAATTTGGAAAGTGGCAAGGATTCTGGTATCCCTGAACATCAGAACCAATCTCATAGACCACTTAAACATAATTTGGGGTCCGAAGATAAGGAAGCAACTGTAATATTATGAAGGACCTCCTTTTCGGTACCATAAATGTCATGAAATGTGACATTTGGCAAAGAAATGCCCTCAAAGCATGCCATCATCAAGGAAGAAATGGACCTCAAAAGAACCTAGGGTTTCTCGACCAAAGAAGCAACTCTCTGAAAATGAAATGGACTGCGAGAAGCATATTCCAGAAAGGCCTAAGCAACCTTTGGAACAGGTCAAGGAACGGACAGGTGAAGACGTTCCACCAGAACAAACTATCTAGAATCAGGTCGAGATTCAGAATGATCAACCGATTGTTTCAGGTATGAATCCCTCTTCTATGTTAAATAAACAGTTAAATGATTTATCTTTAAACAATGATTTACTTTTGGCTTCCTGTGTTACTTATGGCTCTATCCCTCCTCTCCCCCTTCCACAACCCCCCCCTCCCCCCAATACTTCCCTCTTTTCCCAACCCCTGATGATCCCTCCTACACTCCCAACTCCCAAGTCGTGAACCCTCGACATCATCCTCCTCATCCATTCATTTCCATCTAAGATCTAGGGATGTACCAGTCATGCTGAACCAAAAAGCCCCGCTCAGAGGTCTCGGTACGAACCATACCTTTCCATCAAAAGGCAGAGGAAAAAGAAGACCCTCCCACCTCTCGGTGGCACAGATTAAGGCTCTTAGAGACCAAGCAAATGGAAGGCAACAAACCATTTTCGAGGCACTTAGAGCAGTGAAAGCCCCAGAGGGGGATCCAAAATGAAACTTCTTTCCATCAACTTCAGGGGTCTGGCAAGTACCTAGAAAAAACTTGCCATCAAGAGGATGCTCTTGGTTCATAAACTAGATGTAGCCCTCTTTCAGGAAACCCTAGGCTTGGAATCAGATGTCACTCTCCAACTGTCCTCAATCTCGCCTCAGTTCTCTTTCATAGCACAAAGTGCAAGAGGTCACTCTGGAGGACTAGCAATAAGCTGGAATCAGTCCACTATCAGATGCATAAACTCTTGGGGAGCTCTCTCAAGACTAGGAGTCCAGATCTTTTGGGTAGAGGCAAACCTAAAACTAAATATCGTGAACATTTATGGGCCATACAACAACAGAGTGGAATTCTGGGAAGCCTTCAAAACTTCTTCCATCTCGAAAAAGGAAAACTTGATAATTTGAGGGGATCTAAATTTTACTCTGGGAACTCATGAAGTTTGGGGACCAAAAGCAAGGCCGGATCCCATAGCCCCCTTCTTTAGAAATCTTTTTCAGGATCTAAAATTGATAGACCTAGACCCTCAAAAATTAAAGCCCTCTTGGACAAATAGAAGGGTGGGAGAAGACAGAATTGCGAAAAGGCTGGATAGATTCTTGCTGGCAGAAAACCTCATGGACGAAAACCTGATGTTCAAACAATGGGTGGATTCTGGAGCTGACTCTGATCACCTACCCATTTTCCTTGAAATTCTGAAAAAACCCAAGCAAACCAGCTAGCCCTTTCAAACTCTGCTCTTCCTGGATTAAAAATGAGGAGGTGATCAAGATTATCCAAGACAATTGGATCCCATTTCAAGCGGAGGAAGGCTCAAGGGCAGTGGTCCACTTCTCTCAAAACCTAGCTAGGTTAAAAATACTTCTCAAGGAATGGGCCCTTAATAAGAAAACCCAGGATGACCAAGCCTTACTCCAAATTGAGACAGAGCTGGAGGAGCTCCAAAGTGCTGAAGGAGGAGGTTTCCTTAACCAGGGAGATAAGGAAAAGATTTTCTCTTTGGAGTCTAACAGAAATAGAATCCTAAAGGAAAGAGAGGAGGTTCTGAAGCTAAAAGTCGTGCCATATGGGTGGAATGTGGGGACAACAACACAAAATTATTCCAGGCCTTTGCCAAAGGCAGAAAACAACAAAACTCTATTTGGAAGCTGAAAAAGGATAATAATGAGATAGCCACATCCTTTGAAGACCTAGCAGGGACAGGAAAGGATTTTTTTGAAAGCCTGTTTAAAGCTAACCAGCAAGCCTCAATTGCTGAGGTAATTCAACTTTCACAATTTTTCCGTGAGTGCATCACTGAGGAGGACAATTTAGACCTAATGGAAGATATCTCAGAGGAGGAGCTAAAGGCAACCCTAAATAGTTTTCAAAAAGACAAAATCCCAGGACCAGACGGGTGGACAATGGAATTCTTCCTGGATGCCTATGATATCATTGGTCCTGAGCTCCTGCATCTAGTTGAATAAACAAGAGTAAATGGAGTTCTCCACCCTCCTTAAACTCTACTTTCCTTGCTCTCATACCAAAGAAGGATAACCCAGCAAGTTTGGAGGACTACAGGCCTATCTCCTTTGCAACATCACCTACAAAGTGGTTACAAAAATAATTGCTCAAAGATTTAGAAAAGGTCCTCTCATAACTTATTTCCAAGGAGGTGTTTGGTTTTTTGGAAGATAAACAGATCCATGAAGCGATCGGGGTCGCTCAGGAAGGCCTTGATAGTGCCAAGGTCAGAAGGGAAAATGGGGCTATCCTAAAAATTGACCTTTCTAAGGCCTTTGACAGGGTTAGTTGGCTCTATCTCAGGCTGCTCCTTACGCACTTAGGCTTCAATTATTCCTTTATAAAATGGATCTTTGCCTGCATCTCAACTGCCTCTTTCGCAGTCCTCATAAATGGTGTAGCATCACATTTCTTCCACTCTGAACAAGGACTACGCCAGGGATGCCCTCTCTCCCCCCTAGTCTTCCTATTAGTTGCAGAAGGGCTTAGTAGGGCACTGTTGGATGCCAAAAGAAGAGGGCTTTTTACAAGAATCAGAATTGCTGCAAACCTAAATATAACCCCTCTTGTTTGTTGACGACATTCTCATCTTATGCAACGACTCTATTAGAGAAGCAGATAAACTTTTAGAAATTTTGACCCTTTTCTGCAAAGCAACATGAATGCAAATAAATGTCCAAAATCCCACCATCACCACTTTCAACCTAGAAGAAGATTCAGTAAGGACTCTACTAGATCTTTTTACTTTTCAGCACTACTCTCTGGATGATGGTATAAAATATCTGGGATTCAGACTAAAGCCAAATAGTTACAGGAAGGAAGATTGGAACTGGCTTCTAGCCAAACTCGAAGTCAGAGTAAATACTTGGTGCAATAGATGGATCTCTAGAGTAGGAAGGCTAATCCTGGTCAAATTGGTCCTCGAAGCAATACCAGTATACTGGATGGCACTAGCCTGGATCCCAAAGTCAATTCTGAACAAAACAAAAAGAATATGTGCAAACTTTTTATGGACCGAAAAAAAAGATCAAAGATTTCTACCATGGGTAAAATGGGACCAAATTTCCAGACCAAAAGACCTGGGAGGTTGGGGAATTAAAAAAACCTTACTGTTTGAAAAGGCACTGGCTGCCAAAGTAGGATGGATATTAATCTCAACTCACAGTCTTTGGACAGAGGTAATCATCCACAAATACATTGCCCCAACACCCCTTTTGGATTGGATCAGAGACTTGGCCAACACAACTGTCCCAAATGGAACAATCATATGGAAAGCATTATGAAAAGCTCTCCCTCTCATCTTGGAAGGGCTAGTTTGGAAGGTGGGAAATGGTGCCAGGGTTAGGATTGGAGTGGATCCCTGGCCAGGGTGTCAGCAAAACCATCTCCTTCCATTACAGTTAGTACACTTCCTTCATCATAAAGGCCTTTTTCATTTGAACCAGATTGTTGATCCAGCTTTGACAAACTTTTGGCATCAGGGTTGGATGAGCAGTCAGGAACTAGAGATAGCTAACATTTGGACTGGAGATTGGAACTGGTACACCACTACCCTGCATACCTCGTACATTCGATTAACCAACTCAACAGATAATTTGGTATGGGAGCATGCAAAACATGGCCAATACACACCGAAAACAGGATATCAACAACTATACTCCCAATTTTTTTCAGCAGAATCAGAAATGGTGGCAGATTGACATTTCAAAACTAAAGTGCCTCTTGAAGGCTAAAATTTTGATATGGTGCACTCTAGCAAATAGAATTCCCACCTGGGATTACCTGCAAAAAAGAACCTTTGCTAGTCCTGGATGGTGCTCTCTTTGCAAGGACAATGAAGAAACTCCAAATCACATCTTTCTAACCTGCAGTTTCTCAAAAAAAATGTGGATTCATTCAAAATCATTGTCCTCCATCAGTATCAGCTGGACAGGCACCACTGTGGAGGATCCCTGGAAATCCTGGTCCACCTCCCCTTTGACTTTAAATCTGAAGGCACTCCCTCTCCTCCACATTTGGGGAATTTGGATGGCCAGAAATAAAGCTATATTCCTAGATAAAGCACGTGTCTATCATTATGGAAGAGCAGATAGACACAGACATCCCGCGGGCTTTCTTTGATGGGGCCTCACAGGATAGGAAATGTGGAGGTGGAGCCACTCTTTTTCTCAATCCTTCACACCACTACCAAATCACGATGGTTTTGAGCACGAGATCAAATACCTATGCAAAGCTAATGGCCCTAAAGCTCCTTCTTTGCTTTGCCATTGAAAAAAATTGCAAAAAGAGTTAGATTTTCAGGGACTCAACAATCATTATAAATTGGATAAATAAAACTCATAATTGCAGAAACTTATCTTTATTAGCATTATTTGAAGAATTTTTAAGACTTCACTCACATTTTGATACAATCACCCGCAAACATGTTTATTGGGAAAGAAATAAGGAAGTAGATAGACTCTCAAAGTTAGGATTGGAACTGGAAATGGGTATTTGGAAAATTATGGAGACAAAAGAAGCAATGATCTATGAGTTCTTTCATAGACCCTTTTTAGACCCACTGCCAGTTCCAGGTAGGACGTAGATCAATATACTTTAGCAGTATTTTTGGGTGATTTCTACAGTTTATGCAAGCCCTACATACATACTTCTCTTGTGTACAAATTAGAAGCAATCACAGTTTTCAGAAAAAGCACATCTGTGCGGCTATATGACAGACATACTTTCAGAGGAATGATGATCACAAACATGGTCCTTTTTTGGAAGATATATATTTGAAATTCTTGTTTCTTTTTTCCTTTGCTGCAAAAAGAGAAGATGAAGCATCACTTATGATGCAACTACTGATGTAAAACTGTTGATTAAGCAGGGACATATGTACTCTGTACGTTATTTTTTGATCAATATAATCAACTTTTTTCACTATGGAATATATATATATATATATATATTGTATTATGTTATATTTATGTATTTATTGTTGTTATTGTTTAGGTATGTAACAGTCATATTTTAGTTTTTGTTTGTTGAGCTCAGCTTTCATTTTTTCTTATTTTGCTTCTTATATCTTCATATGCATACTTAGATATTCAACTTACCATCTCATCCCCTCCTATTGGCTTGACATCTATCTCGATATATTTTTTACCTCAACATTGCCATCTTCATTATTCTGTGTCAAGTAAGGAGAACTCACCATTATTATAAACAAATCTTTATTGACTCTATTTTCAAATTCCTCTCTATGACCAGAATGGCATAACCAAACTTTTTAGTATTTCCTTGGTATCTTACTATGCTTAGATTGTAAGTATAATTCAAAACAAGATGATAAATTCTTGAAACTAATAGTATACTAGGATGGGAATCTTTCACCCTCGAAATTGGCTTAAGCAAGAAAACTAGTCATCCATTGGCTCTCACAGTTCACAAATGAGCAAAAGCTTCTTCTCATGGCTAATCCCTATATTTTATAAACATTATTTTTATTCTAAGGTTTAAAATCCATCCATAAACCAAAGCCAAGTCGAATTGGTGTGGTTGCTCATGCTATGCCATGTGGTCTCTCTCTTCACCTTCCATCTTCTCCCAAATTTGAGTAGGAGCCTCTTGGCCTTCTCCAACTCCCAAATTCGACTTCTAAGATGCTCTATTCAGGCCTAACATGTCAATATGTCAGTACGTCAGCCTTCAAATCTGACTTGTGTCATAACTGTCATAGAATCTCCATCATTGGTGTCATAGATGTCATAAATGTAAGGGGAATCTAGCCAAGTGTCCATGAAACTCCCATTTGGCTCTTCCTCTCCCATGTAAGTTACAATTCATCCAAAATTTGACCTATGAAGTATATGGACAATTATATTAACCTCAAAATCCCTCCCAAAACATTAGTCTTCCCATAGATTCGAAATTACAAGAGGAGGATGCCATTTAACATAGGAATTCTAGCTTGAGTGGGCCCCATAGTCTCCATGTGTCTCCATTCTCCATAGCCATTTAAATTTTCTATTGTATTTATTTAATAAGCTACATTATTAAATATTTATCCTCTTCTAATGTCTAAACATCATTTATTATCCCCCTTATTCGAAATCTCAAAGCTTCCACCCCCAACCTAGGAAACTAGTGATTTTCCTCCTTGGCAATTATTTGACTTTTAGCATCCATTTGACAACTTTCATGAATATGGAAAATGTGATTTGGCCATTGTGACCCAATACAAAATTTGGGACATTCCAAATCCTCCCTTCCCAATATTGCTTGTCCTCAAGCAATTTCAAACATGGTTGTTGAAGAACCTGCTTTCTGTATGATTCTTTGAAGTTGCCATTGAGCTTCCCACTTTGAGTCTTTGAGATTCCATGAATATTTTAGAGAGGAACCACCATGCTTGTTGCTGTACTACTATGATTAAAATCACCTTATTAAGTGGGGAATCCATCTCCCATACTGCTTATTTCCCGAATAATTTGGAATCAATGGGGCTAAAAACTATCCCATGGTCCCATTACTTGTATTGCACTCCAACAATTAAGAGTTCTCTCCAGGTCATACCATTAGGAAAGAAAATTCCTGGATCCCATTTTCTTGTATGCATTCTTCCAAACATCATGAGTACATAATATATATCATCAAAGTACATAACAACATAATAAAAATATAAATCAAGGAGGTGCCTCATGAAATAATCATGAAAGTTCTTATACCTCCAAGTGAGTAGACTACCATTTGCCAAGCGTATACATGCTTCAAGTGACCAATCAAATCTTCTCCAATGACATAGGTGAGGATCCCATGTCCTATAATTCTGCTCCCAAAGAATGTAATATGCATCGAAATAATAATCAGCCATTTGTTCTTTCATCCAAGAAGTGAATGAAGAACCTCCACCAAAATATGAACCAAATAAGGAGCAAATAAAACATGAAGACATCAAGTGGCTCAAATAAGTCTCATCAATACACCCATGAATATGTATATCATCATGAAATAGCAGAGGATGTTGCTGCCAATAACAATGTTGGTCAATCATATCCTTCTTCACCCAAGTGTCGGATGAAGTTCCTCCAACATCAAATGAACCAAGTGTTGAGCAAGAAAAACCATGAGTCTTCAAGTGACTCAAATGCATATCATAGGTGCATCCATGTAGATGTGCATCATCATAAAGTAACAAAGGATTTTGATACAAATGTGAATAAGAGTGTTCTCCAACCATGTCATCATAAAAAATAAATATAGGAGTTTCATACTCCTCATGTGGCACCATAAAAAAGAACCCTTTCACCCATACTTCATTGAGACTAATGTTGCCAAACATGGAATTGTAGGATGTAGGAGAATGAACTAACTCACCCAAATGATCAGAAACTGCAGAAGTTTCATCATGGTAAGGTTCCATATGGGTAGTATCATGCAGCTCCTTCAAAAGTGTGAAGCCTTTTTCATAGATTGGTTCCAATGTAGAGGAATCATGCTCTTCTTTAAATATTGCATAACCTTCATCAAGAGACAATTCAAGTTCCCCTTCCACCACATCAAGTGTTTGGATATCTTCAAGTTCATCTTCAAACACATCAAGCACATTCAAATTTCCAAATTTCTCATGATCCACCATGTCATGAGAATCCTCCAAACAATCTACCATTTGACAATCTAAAACATAGGAGGAAAAACAAGTGTCTTGCGACTTTTCAAGAAGTTGCTCATTTTGAATTGTGAGCTTATGAATAAATTAATTATTCTTCAAGTAGGATTAATGTAACCAATCACTAAGCTCAATGACATTTCTTCTATCAAAAATCAAATACATGAAATTACCTTTGATGTTGCACATTGCTCTTTGAAACTTCTCCATGTCTTCAAGGAATGATGGCTCCTCCAAGGAAGTAGCTCTCCAACACAAATTTGATACCAATGCTTGAGTGTCATGGATTATTATAAGGGCCTCTTGGATCTTATTTTCATTCATATTTAAGGACCCTTCAAGAAAATGAGGCTCTTGCAACTGAACCTCGTCATCTTCTTTCTTCTTGCTTGGACCGACTTCATGAAGCTCAAGTGGTGATTGGGAAGTTGATCTTGTTTCTTCTTCAACTGCTACAAGGTATTCATTTTCATGTTTAATGGAATTTTGGCTTGTATAAACACTTTCAAAAGTGATCTCTATCTCACCAACATAGAGGTGTGAGCACCCATCAGTAGGTAATCCTTCATAGTTCAAGCATCCATCATTAGATTCTCTTTGTTTCATTTCCAAGGTAGCATGTGTCTCAAAATTATCTTCAGTATTTTCAATAAAACTTCTTCATACTTATGTGATGTCTCTTAATATTTTTCAGAGTCACTTGGGAGTGAATTTTTATCCTCTTCATGTACTATTTCTTCTACTTCACCTATTTCAGAACTAGGTGGTTCATGGGTCTCCTCCTTTTGCTCCTTCAAGCAAACTGATGCATTTTTCCCCTTGGTTTTCTTAAAATCAATATATTTTTCCCAACTTTGGATAGCCAAAAATTCGAATCCTTTAATAATATTCTTGGTCATGTCTTCAAGGATAGGTTCCATGCTTTTTATTATCGCCCCACCATCATATGAGGTTCTCTTTTCATGCCTAGTCATAGTTTCCAAAAAATTGCCTTCTTCTCCTACTTTTATTTTTCCTCTTCAACAACAGCACTTTTGGTTTCAGTATATAATGGTGGTCCTTGAATTATTGTCTTCATAAATATCAGACCACATCAAGTGCCAATATCATGCTCTGATACCACTGTAATGATCCTTTTTTAAATTTTATTAAAATGCCCACTTTTTCCAATTTTTTCACAATTTTGGCTCTTGACTAGTTTTAGTGTCTTGATCTCCAAATCAGCCCAATTGATCCCAAATATTTAGATAAGGTGTATGAATGATATAATAAATTAATTATTATGTTCATGGATGTATTATGGTCCTCCAATCAGTTCTGCAAGTCTATATCAAATTCTGAATAAGATAGATGAATTTACTAGCAATTTTGGGGCTCAAATCCCTCCCGGGTAATTGCCGGAATGGCTTCCCAAATGTAAATAAAATCACTCAAATTATCAAATTGAAGCATGGGATGTGTAAAATAAATTATCAGAGACTCATATGCAGAACTAATCGAACTCCCCTGGTTGTTATCACTTCCTTCAATCAGATATAAAAAACTAGTTTTGGACCCTTGGGGAAATGAGATGTAGTTTGCCCCAAAAGCTATGAAATTCGACCCAATGGACACAAATTATCAGTTACAGACCATGAAACCCATAATATACTTTAATGGAATTTCATTCATTCATAAATCACCAATGGTGCACACATATATTCGATTCCATCAAGATTGCAAGAGTTTACAACAAGGTATTGGGGAAATAGCACCGTTTCTTCAATATTAGAAAATAATACATGAGATATCTTGGATTTTCGACCTGAGATATTTCTGAACTTAAATAATAGAGCATTTAAATCAGAATACAAAATAATGGATCAAGATAATCTCCCTCAAACAGATGAATAGCTCACCAAGTGCGCCTCACTCCATAGAACTGAAATATGGCGAGAAAACTTGAGATGAATGGAAGAACAAGATGATATTGAGATGTCCATGAAATTCCTGTAGCTTTCACATGAAAATAAGACTCCATTAAATCTCCATGAAATACCTGAGTGGCCTTTCCAAAAACCAACTAGGATGGGAATCTTTCACCCTCGAAATTGGCTTAAGCAAGAAAACTAGTCATCCACTAGCTCTCACAATTGACAAATGACAATTTCACAAATGAGCAAAAGCTTCTTCTCATGGCTGATACCTATATTTTATAAAAATTATTGGTCTTCTAAGGTTTCAAATCGATCCATAAACCAAATCCAAGTCGAATTGGTGTGGTTGCTCATGCTATGCCATGTGGCCTCTCTCTTCACCTTCCATCTTCTCCCAAATTTGAGTAGGAGCCTCTTGGCCTTCTCCAACTCCCAAATTAGACCTCTAAGATGATCTATTCAGCCTGACATGTCTGTATGTTAGTATGTCAGCATTCATATCTTACTTGTGTCATAACTGTCATAGAATCTCCATCATTGGTGTCATAGATGTCATACATGTAAGGGGAATCTAACCAAGTGTCCATGAAACTCCCATTTGGCTCTTCCTCTCCCATGTAAGTTACAATTCATCCAAAATTAGACCTATGAATTATATGAAAAATTATATTAACCTCATAATCCATCCCAAAACATTATTCTTCCCATAGATTCGAAATTACAAGAGGAGGATGCCATTTAACATAGAAATTCTAGCTTGAGTGGGCCCCATAGTCTCCATGTGTCTCCATTTTCCATAGCCATTTCAATTTTATCTTGTATTTATTTAATAAGATAAATTATTAAATATGTATCCTCTTCTAATGTCTAAACATCATTTATTATCCCCCTTATTCCAAATCTTAAAGCTTCCACCCCCAACCTAGGAAACTAGTGATTTTCCTCCTTGGCAATTATTTGACTTTTAGCATCCATTTGACAACTTTCATGAATATGGAAAATGTGATTTGGCCATTGTGACCCAATGCAAAATTTGGGACATTACAGAATTGTGAATGAGCTTCCCCTTTTCTCACCTCTTCCCCCTTGCCAAGCATTTCCAAATATCCCTTGCCTCCTTCCCTTAAGGGGAAAGTGTTATTCTCATGCATTGGTTTATTAACCACACTTCAAGCATTTTTTGGACAAGAGAGGCCTCCCTTAGGAAGAGTGTTTTACTCCATTTGGAGCTCACCTCTCCAAGGTGTTGTATTAGCTTGACCATTGAGCAATATAAAAGTGGATTGGATCACATTGGTTGTTGGAGTTTGCATCTTCTCCCCCTTTACTATTTGGTTTAAATTTGGTTACTATTTTGTTTTTTTTGCTTTGTTTCCTCTAAAAATCTATTGCGAGATCACTTGGGGTCACCTGACCAACCCAAAAAAGGTATCCAAATACTGAGGTCTTATTAAGGCCTACAAGGCCTAGACATATCCCAAAGTGGGAAGCACTCTTGTGCATTATTTCTCGCAATAGTATTAATGGCGAATCCACTTCATTTTTTTTCATTTCTTTGTATTTAGGTTGTTGCTTGTTGTGTATTTGATTTATGGTACCTTGTGTCTTATAGGTAAAGAGGACCATCCCCTCCATGCCAAAAATTCGTCCTCCATTTAGTCGTATCAACCAACTTACACAGTAGCGCGACACTTGTCATTCTTGGGTCGTTGTCGTGTGACTAATCTTTCGATGGACATGTTGTCAACGTGTTTTAACAATATTCCACCCATGTGAACTGTCTGCCATAGATAAACAATATTTTGCTTCATTATTCCCATGCTGCAATGCATTAGTGAGTGTTTCTACCGTACTGCAGCGTGACTGTAATTTTTATTTATGTGTTGCCTGCCATTTATTTGCTTTTGATCTGTTTACTCAACAATCTGTAGCCCACTAGTTGCTCACTATTAACTAGGAACTAATTAGCTTACAATGGTTACTTATTCCAATCGTAATTAGCTCATCTAGAATAGGAATAGGGAGTAAATAGGTTGTTCCCCCTCGAAATCAACTTAGGTAACCAACTTTCAGGCTCCCCAAGGACCTCATTGTTGTCACTTGTATTCAGGACTTTATATGATTATTGTTTTTACTTTGAACATCCTTACTTTAAAGTAATGTATCATCCACTATATGCACACAAGCAAAGGCCTAAATCCCCTTTCCTTCATAAGTATTCTCTTCACGATATCTATGAATCGGAAAAGGGAGCGAAGGGTGAAATACCTCCTATGCACACATAGAATTTATTTTTGCAAGCATCATTAGTTTGTTTAGAGCTCAATGTACAATCATTTTGTTTCGAGCACTTCACTTAATTTCAACAATATTATTTTATTTCATCACATGTTTATTCCCACTAGCACACACTAAGGGACCTAAAGACTCTTTCTAACCGAGTATGCTCTTCACAATTTCTGTGAACTAGAAAGGAAGGAACTAGTGAAATACCTCCCTTACAATCATTTAAATTCACAACAAAAATATTAAGGAGCAACCAGTATAAGATGCTAACCAACTAAAATCCTCCACAAGAGTTCACAAAACAATATTTTAGATTGGTAGGTTGATTTGGTTACACGTCCAAACAATACACAATAACTTAGTTTCATTAGGCATATTTTTGAAACATAGCATTGTTGTCTTCTAGGGTACTTTAAATACTGCTATAAGCAAATGTGCCAAATTCTAGATCGGATACGTGTACCATGACCAAGGAGGTAAAGGATGAGGTATAGATGCCTTGCTCTCCCCTATGATGAACTCACCTTGTTGTTAGGGAGATGCCAATATACATCCCAGGCCTAACTGTCGATCTGCACTTTATGCAAGATAACCATATTGGCCAAACTTAGCATACCGCCAAGAAACACTTGGGAGCGCAAATGATTCCTCAAGTCATCTATTGACATTGGGGGGTTTTTCCAAGTATTCTCAATTGGAACATTAGACCCATCACTGGTAGAACCAACTCTTTGTTACCTCCACTAATCAATTGTTGCGTGGATTCCACTATCACCATCAATTGTGCTTTTGGGAGGCCTGGTTACAATTGAGGGGAAGCACGTTAGGTATTTTTAAGGAATTTACACTTGTTACTCTTTTCTAAATACAATCTCATTAAATTCATAATTTAAGAAGAACTAACATGTGGACACCATCGCAGTAAACCATATTTTCACATATCACTCATATATTGCATCATATTGCATCTATTGTGGTTGGAATAATTTTTTTCATTTGTCTACATTGTGTTTATTTTATCACCTATCACTCTCACTTGACAACTATACTTCCACCATCAAGGAACAAAACCCCCCTTAAGGTGGTCCCATAGATTGCAAGGCCTTTCCCCTCTCTCGAGGGGTGTTTTTCCATTATCTCCTCATGGCACACGAAGGATATCACCAGGTCGTGGCTACTACCAGGACACATTGATTGGATCATATAGACGAAGATACACCTTAGTTGATTCACTATCTCCCTAAAATATAGTGTTAATCCTTTCCCATCCTCTTCTTGTGGAAGAGGGTTACCATTAATTACTTCCCCACGTAGGAATACCCAACCTTCTTCTTCCCCATCAAGAGGAAGTCACACTACATATTCATCTTCCCCTTGAAGACAAAGATCACTGCCACATGTTCCAAGGTCTCCCCCTCGAGAAAACAACATTCAGAATACCATGGAGGTCCCCAATCCCAATCCAAACTTATCATTCATGGAAAGTATGAAACTCCCTAACCTAACCAAGTTAGTCAATGATCCCATTGCTCATGACGCCAATTGGAAAGATATGCTAAAAAAGATACCTTTAGATATTCCTAAATTTGAAGGGAAGAAGGGGGGGTGATCCTTCCAACCACATTATGTCTTTCCATATATGGTTTTCCTCTAACAACATAGTGGAAGATTCGGTCCGCCTCCATCTCTTCCAAAAATACTAACTGGTGCAACAGTGAAATGGTATGTCAGTTTGGAAACAACCTCTCATACCACATTTGATACTATTGCCACATCATTTATATCATATTTCTAGTTGCCAATAAGACATTATCTTGGCCTCGAAATTATCACAGGGTTTTGAAAAAATATACTGACACATATAGAGGACCATATTAGTGAATGGTGTCATTGTCATGCATTATGCAAAATCGACATTCAAGCTCCCTTCCTCTTGGATTGGTTTCTCAAATCACTCCAATGAGCTATTGCGAAGGATGTGTCAACCTCAATGTCACAAAGTTAGGAAGAATTGTTCCTCGAAGCCAACCAATTTGACTTTATATATTCCCAATCAAGGTATTTATACACCATACTACCAGATTCCCCTCGGCATCGATCTTCAAATCCTCTCGTCTCAGGGATGTCACATTCCACAAATGGGCTTATTGGGTCCATTTCGGCCCAAGGGAAATCCCCCCCACAAACAAATATAGAACCACCACCCATGGTGACGCAATATCCACTTGTCCTTGTTACGTTGGTTCCCACTCCTAGTGCACCAAACCCTCCATTTGGTCGGCCCCAGTATGGAACGTACAACCCTGTTTACCCAAGTACAAGCCAAGTGAAATCAGTTCCTCAACCACAAATGGCACCACCTGTGTCGACATCCACATAATATGTGGTCCAACCAACTTATATCCCACCCCAGGGATATAATCCCTATTACCCATACCCATGTACACCCGATACGACACTCATGCCTCATATGGGGGTCAACTTGGTTCAACTCTCTCTACACCGACAAACTCAACAATTTGAACAACTAATTATTTTCATTCCTTTGGATCCTCAGAATAAAGAGAGGAAGAAAGGAAAGAACTGACAACCCCAACAACAAGGGCAGGGAGAAACCAATCCCCCCCACAAAATCAAAACCAGGGTAACCAACCCGACAAGGGGGAAACCCCTCTAAGCAAGGCAAGAAATAAAATTTAAGGAAAAAATATTGTGACTTGCTAGGCAACGAGTATGGTCACTACACTCACCATGTTATTCTTATTATCGAATTTCAAAATATGTTGAGATACAAGAAGCAGACAATTGCAAATCCTCCTCAAGTGCCTCCTACACAACAACCACAACAAGTTGTTTTGAAACAATATTTTTCCAATAAAGGGGTAGTTACCCAACATCCTGATCCTCACCCCCTAGGTGAGGGATTGTTCCAAAACATTTACATGACCCAATTGCCAATTAACTGACAAACTCGAACTAAGGAGTACACCAATACTGAAGCCTCACCTGTCCTTGAAGGAACTTTAGTTCCTTCAGGGGGACCTTTGCAAATCCTGCGGCCTACCACATAGAACATTTTGAGGATCCGTAAAGAAACATTAAGGCGTACCCCTCATAATCCCCACAAGAAGGTTACCCATAACTACAACATTGTTGACGATTTGTCACAATGACCAGCCGCCATGTCAACTCTAGAAGTTCTTCAATCATGTCCTTCCAAACAAAAGGCATTGTTAAATGCACTCTGAAATACAAACCCTTCTAACACAAACCTCATGAACATTGACCTCGATAAGGGTGAACCACGATCACCCTCATTAGTCACATTCCAAGTGTCAGTCACAGTAAAAAAATCATCATCCATCGATGAATGCGCATCCAAATGTGTAATGTCTTCTAATGTGTTGAAAAGATTGAGCTCCCCAGATTTAGCACCATCCTCCATAGCTATTCGCACATATGATGGTCAACCATCCCAACCACATGTCTTGTACCAGAATTTCTCCATCAATCTAAGGGGGAAATGGCCATGATTGATGTTGAATTCATAGATTCCCAACTTGAATACAACATTCTTTGGGGCGTAGTTATATGTACGCCATGAAGCCGGTCTCCTCCTTGGTATTTTGTATGATGGTGTTCCCATTCAATGGGAAGGTGGCCACCCTTGACCAACTTAGCTACTAAAACCCCAATGCATTTTCCAATCCTGAAAATGTCTTTCCTACAGTAATCAAGACAAACAATACACCATATGTTGAGATTATACTAGGAGTCTATAAAGAGTTTGGTCTTCGAAGGGAATATTCAAGTCCTCCACATGTCATCCCCCCTCCAACAAAGGTCTCATGTGTTTCTACCATGGAGAAAGAAGTTCCCCAACCTAGAGAATCATCATGAACAACCCCATCAAGCCACGACATTGAGCAAATATTAAACTCATTGGTGCCACCTATGTTCCAAATACCATTTCTTTACCCCGCCATGGGAGTATGAGGAACACCAGTTATGGCCCAGTTGACACTCCCAAGACTCGTGCTTTTACTACATGTACAATACCTTACACCACCATTTCTAGAAATGGCTTAAAAACCAATAGCCAACTATGAGATGGTACCGGTATAGTGAGTTTCCCCTCCAACTCTATCCACTAGAACCTCAACCTCAATGACTCAACCACCACCAACATTCACCAAAATGCAAAATCGGGGCATTATTCAACATAATCTAGCTACCCTCGCCAACAGGGATTATACTCAGCCCAAGTTGAACTCTTAGAGTGCAAAACATAACCCTAGAAGATGAACTGTCATAAAGTTTGTGTCACCGAGGCAGTTAGTTGAACAGTCAACTTCTCGGGGTCATAACTTTTGCATACGATCTCTGATTTGGGTGCTCGATATCCCGTTGGAAAGGTATATACGAGATTTACATATTTATATTATATTCAAATGCATAATGTTGACATCCATTTATCCCCCTAAATCTCCAAAAAACATCATTTAGGGCCTCAAAACGGCCCCAAAAGTTTGGGACCCGAAAAATTGTAGAAAAATAACTAGGAAACTGCGACAATGGACAATTTTTTTGAGACACTAGAATAGGTGGGTGGACATCGATCTCCATCTGGATCATCTTCCTTATCACTTCAAATTGTCTTCCCAATAGTATCCTACCACAAATGCTAAGAATACAAGCATGTCTGATGTACCATATTCATCAGCAGTAGGAAGCCTCATGTTTTCCTTCGTGAGCACTAAATTTGATATTGCTCAAGAAGTGGGAGTTGTTAGTCAATTTATAGTGAATCGTGTTAAGGAGCATTGGAATGCTATGAAGTGGATACTCAGATATTTAAGGAGCAGTCCATACACTACTATTTGTTACATACCCACATTTAAAAAGTAATTGCATATTCTAATTTTGGTTGAGACAGAGATGGATAAAAGTCTACTAAAGGATATACTTTCTCCTTGTTGGTGGAGTTGTAATTTGGAAATATATGTTTCATCCATTGGGGGATTTCTCAACCATTGAATCAGGATATGTAGCAACAAGTGAGGCCAGTAAAGAGGCAAAATGGGTAGAGAAACTAATTGATGAGTTCAAGATGATACAAGGAAATATCACTTTGCATTGTGATAGTCAAAGTGTTATTCACTTAATAAAGAATCCATCATTTCATCATTGCACAAAGCATATTGACATTAAGTACCATTTCATAAGGAAAGTGGTGGAAGAAGGTAAGATCTTGTTGGAGAAAATTGATACTGATGAGAATACTACAGACATCTTTAAGAAACTGATCATGATAGAGAAGTTTGAATAGTGCATAACTTCTATGGGCTTGTTAAAATTGTGATGAAGGCATCATTAGGCAATGACATGTGGGTGGAAAACATTGGCAAGGAAATTTTTTTATATTGACTTCAAGTGGGAGAATGTGAAGAGATGAAAACAATATTTAGATCTCCAATATTCTTCATGTAGAGCTCTCGACTTTGTCCATACACTACTCATATATGTTGGGTGTGCAAGGGTGTAAAGGCATGCCCCTGATCTTTGGGGGTAGAGAAACCAAGACGAAAATTTCCAAACCCTTATTGTGTATTCCACTTCCTCCTAGAACCCTCAAATAAAGTATAAAAGGGGATGATGCCCCAACATTGTAACACAAGAGAAACAAAAGAAAGCATTGTAATTTTTTTGTCGAGTATAAGAAGATATTGAAGCTACCATTACCAAATGGTTTTATCTACATACAACAATGTATCCACATAAGTCTCGTGTTCTATTGTTATTGTTGGTTGCTTCTATTTTAATATATATATTTTTCTAGCATGTGGAAATGTCCTATTACACTCACCTAGACATATTGGAGGACGGGAGTGGAAAATCCTCCCTCCACTAAATCCCTCAATTATTCAATCTAAGAGTCGTGTATCTTTATGCATTGATGTTCTATGCATGTGAGATCAAGGGGGATATGATGGATTATTAATGTCTTTTGCAAGTCGACATGTTACATTCAATGGGACAAATATATTAGTGGTGTTTATCCTTCTCTCTTCAATGTCATTCCAATTACTAACTCCTCAGTTCCTAGGATGTTTGTTCTTTGGGTTTACATGTAATGGTTTATCTAGTTTTTTGGTACATTGACTAACGATGGCATCCATAAAGGCCTTTGTGATATGCCTTTCAAAAAAATGTGTTGTCATTATTGTTGCACATCAAAAAGTGATGTGTTCTCAAGATAGAAATGCATTTCTACACAAAGTATTTTACCAGGTAAAGGATCCCTAGCTAAGAAATAGCATTGAACCTCATAATGGTAACCCAATTCATGATCTTGGTTAAGATTTTCAAAAAATATAGGAATAAATATACCTTGGAGTCTGGGAATCTTGTGTTAAACCTTAGGGACTAAGAGGAGTCAAGAAATGAAATTTGCAATCTAAAGATGAAGTATATGGAGCTCGAAGTATCTATGTGTATCTCTTTTGTTGTCACGAAAAACTCACACATGTGCGACAATTTCGTGATTCACACGATAAAGTATCATTAACATACACCATGCACATAGAAAAAGACATCTTCACAAGGTCCAAAGAGAAAATTGAGCCCAAAATGGCCCCAACATATTCAACATCAACAAACAAAGTAGGTTAAACTATGGATACTCACTCTATAGTGCGCGACTCCAGAACAATACTCGTGCTACAACGCGAAAATTCTCTAGAAATCTGCAATACTAACAAAAATGACGAGATCTCACCCATGAGCGATGCATTGATGGCTCATGAAAGCTCCACTTACCCATTTGAAATCGAATTTGGTATCTCATGCACTTGGTAGCCTTAAATGGCCTATTGTTGTACCTGGGAGCCCAAACCATGAATCAATGGGTTCACACTATGATCTTGTCATTTCTTGGCCACCTCTTGGCCTGTAAAAGAAACCCATGGGCATGCAAATTGTAAGAATATTCAAGAGAAAAGTTATGTTTCTGGAATTGTGAATGACCTTCCCCTTATCTCACCTCTCCCCCCTTGCCAAGCAGTTCCAAGTATCCCTTGCCTCCTTCGCTTAAGGGGAAAGTGTTCTTCTCATACATTAGTTCATTAACCACACTTCAAGCATTTGTTGGACAAGAGATGACTCCTGTTGGAAGAGTGTTTTCCTCCATTTGGAGCTCACCACTCCAAGGAATTGTATTATCTTGACCACTGGGCAATATAAAAGTGGTTTGGCTCACATTGGTTGTTGGAGTTTGGATATTATCCCCCTTTACTATTTGGTTTAAATTTGGTTATTATTTTGTTTGTTTTGCTTTGTTTCCTCTAACAATCTATTGCAGGATCACTTGGGGTCACCCAACCAACCCAAACAAGTGATCCAAATACTGAGGTCTTGTTGAGGCCTACAAGGCCTAGACTTATCCCAAAGTGGGAAGCACTCTTGTGTTTCCCACGATAGTATCAATGGCCACTCCACTTCATTTTTGTTCATTTCTTTGTATTTAGGTTATTACTTGTTGTGTATTTGATTTATGGTACGTTGTGTCTTGTAGGTAAACAGGATCATCCCCTCCATTCCAAAAATTCGTCCTCCATTCAATCATATAAACCAAAGTACATAGTAGCATGACACTTCTCGGTTTTGGGTCGATGTCATGTGAATAATCTTTCGACAAACGTGTTGTCAACACGTTTTAACAATATTCTGCCCACGTGAACTGTCTGCCACTTATCAAAATAATTTTGCTTCACTATTCCCATGCTACAACACACTAGTGAGTGTTTCTACCGCGCTGCAGCACGACTGTAATATTTATTTATGTGTCGCCTTTCATTTATTTTCTTTTTATTTCTTTACTCAGCAATCTACAGCCCACTAGCTGCTCACTAATTAACTAGCAACTAATTAGCTGACAATCGTTACTTGTTCCACTAGTAATTATCTCATTTAGACTAGGAATAGGGAGTAAGGGGTTTGTTCCCCCTCAAAATCAACTTACGTAACCAACTTTGAGGCTCCCCAAGGACCTCATTGTTGTCACTAGTATTCGAGTCTTTATATGATTATTGTGTTTACTTTGAACATCCTTACTTTAAATTAATGTCTCATCCACTATATGCACACAAGCAAAGGCCTAAATCCCCATTCCTTCCTAAGTATTCTCTTCATGATATCTGTGAATCAAAAAACAGAGTGAAGGGTGAAATACCTCCTATGCACACATAGCATTTTTTTTTTGCAAGCATCATTAATTTGTTTAGAGCTCAATGTACAATCATTTTGTTTTGAGTACTTCACTTAATTGCAATAATATTATTTCCTTTCATCACATGTGTATTCCCACTAGAACACACTAAGGGATCTAAAGACTCTTTCTAATCGAGTATGCTCTTCACAATTTCTGTGAACCAGAAAGGAAGGAACTAGTGAAATACCTCTCTTACAATCATTTAAATTCACAACAAAATTCTTAAGTACCAACCATTATAATATGCTAACCAACTAAAATCCTCCACATGAGTTCACAAAACAATATTTTAGCTTGGTAGGCTGATTTGGTTACACATCCAAACAATACCCAATAGCTTAGTTTCATTAGGCATATTTTTGAAACATAACATTGTTGTCTTCTAGGTTACTTTAAATCCTGCTATAAGCAAGTGTGCCAAATACAAGATCAAATACATGTATCGTGACCAAGGAGGAGAAGGACAAGGTATAGCTTCCTTGCTCTCACCTACGAGGAACTCACCTATTTGTTAGGGAGACGACAATATACCGCCCATGCCTAACTGTCGATCCACACTTGATGCAAGATAACCATTGTGGCCAAACTTAGCATACCACCAAGGAACATTTGGGAGTGCAAGTGATTCCTCAAGTCATATATTTCCATTGGGGGGTGTTGCCAAGTATTCCTAATTGGAACATTGGACCCAACATCGGTAGAACCGTCTCTTTGTTACCTCCACTAATCGATTGTTGCGTGGATTCCACTATCACCATCAATTTTTCTTTTGGGAGGCCCTGTTACAATTGAGAGGAAGGATGTTAGGTTTTTTTAGGGAATTTACACTTGTTACTCTTTTCTAAATACAATCTCATTAAATTAATAATTTAAGAAGAACCAACAAGTGGACACCATCGCAGTAAACAATATATGCACATATCACTCACATATTGCACCATATTGGATCTATTGTGATTGGAATAATTTTTCATTTTTCTACATTGTGTTTATTTTATCACCTATCACTCTCACTTGACAACTAGACTTCCACCATTGAGGAATAAAACCCCCCCCTGAGGCTTTCCCGTAAATTGAAAGGCCTTTCCCCTCTCTTGAGGGGTGCTTTTCCATTATCTCCTCATGGCACACGAAGGATATCACTAGGTCATGGATGCTCCTAGGACACATTGATTGGATCATATAGACGAGGATACAACTTAGTTGATTCACTCTCTCCCTAAAATATAGTGTTGATCCTTTCCCATCCTCTTCTCGATGAAGAGGGTTACCATTAATTACTCCCCCACCTAGGAATATTCAACCTTCTTCTTGCACATTGGGAGGAAGTCACACTACATCTTCATATTCCCCTTGAAGACAAAGATCACTGCCACATATTGCAAGGTCTCCCCCTTGAGAAAAAAACATTCAGAATACCATGACGGCCCCCAATCCCAATCCAAACTTACCATTCATGGAAATTCTGAACCTCCCTAACCTAACCAAGTTAGTCAATGATCCCATTGCGGCTCATGACGCCAATTGGAAAGATATGTTGAAAAAGCGACCTTTAGATATTCCTAAATTTGAAGGGAAGCAAGGGGATGATCCTGACAACCACATTATGTCTTTCCATATATGGTGTTTCTCTAACAACATATTGGAATATTCGGTCTACCTCCATCTCTTCCAAAAATACTAACCAGTGCAATTGTGAAATGGTATGTCAATTTGGAAACAACCTCTCTTACCACATTTGATACTGTTGCTGCATCATTTCTATCATATTTGCAGTTTCCAATACGACATTATCTTGGCCTCAAAATTCTCACAAGGTTTGACACATATAGAGGACCATATCAACGAATGGCGCCATTGTTGTGCATTATGCAAAATTGCCATTCAAGATCCCTTCCTCTTGAATTGGTTTCTAAAATCACTCCAACCAGCTATTGCAAAGGATGTGTCTACCTCAATGCTGCAAAGTGGGGAAGAAGTGATCCTCAAAGCCCAACACTTTGACCTTATATATTCCCAATCAGGGTATTTATACACCATACTACTAGATGTCCCTCGTCACCGATCTCTAGATCCTCTCGTTGCAGGGATGTCACATTCCACAAACAGGCTTATTGGGTCCATTTCCTTCCAAGGGAAAGTCCCCCCACAAACAAATCTAGCACCACCACCCATGGTAATGCAATATACACTTGTCCCCGTTGTGTCGGTTCCCACTCCTAATGCACCAAACCTTTGGTCGACCCTAGTATGGAATGTACAACCCTGTTTACCCAAGTATAATCTAAGTACAATCGATTTCTCGACCACAAATGGAACCACCCATGTTGACATCCACATAATATGTGTTGCAACCAACATATATCCCACCCCCGAGATATAATCCCTATTGCACATACTAATGTCCACTCGGTACAACACTCATGCCTCATGTGGGGGTCAACTTGGTTCAACTCTCTCTACACCAACAAACTCAACAATTTGAAACCCTAAATATTGTCGTTCTTTTGAATCCTCAGAATCAGGGGAAGATGAAAGGAAAGAACTGACAACCCCAACAACAAGGGCATGGGGGAAACCAATCCCCCTACAAAATCAAAACCAGGGTAACCAACCCCCACAAGGGGGAAACCCGTCTAAGAAAGGAAAGAAATCCAATTTGAGGACAAACTACCCTGGATTGATAGGTGGCGA
Source organism: Pseudotsuga menziesii (assembly GCA_001517045.1). NCBI lineage: Eukaryota > Viridiplantae > Streptophyta > Pinopsida > Pinales > Pinaceae > Pseudotsuga > Pseudotsuga menziesii. The sequence goes on from LPNX011103512.1 coordinate 1,209,702, forward strand.
GTATGGTCACTACACTCACCATGGTCTACTTATCCTCGACTGTCAAAAGATGGTTAGATACAAGAAGTAGACACTTGCAAATCCTACTCAAGCGCCTCCTACACAACAACCACAACAACTTGTTTGAAACAACCTTTTTCCAATCAAGGGGTAGCTACCCAACATCCTGATCCTCTCCCCTAAGTGAGGGATTGTTCCAAAACATTTACATGACCCCATCATCAATTTACGAACAAACTCGAACTAAGTAGTACACCAATATTAAAGCCTCGCCTGTCTTTGGAGGAACTTCAGTTCCTTCTGGATGACCTTTGCAAATTCGGTAGCCTACCACGAAGCAAATTCTGAGGATCCCTAAAGAACCATTAAGGCATACCCCTCATAATCCCCACAAGAAAGCTACCCATAACTACAACATTGTTGATGATTTTTTGCAATCACCAGCTACCATGTAAACTGTAGAAGTTCTTCAATCATTTCCTTCCCAACAAAAGGAATTGTTGAATGCACTCAAAACTTTCGACCCTTCTTACGCAAACCTCGTGAACATTGACCTTGATAAGGGTGAACCATGATTACCCTCATTAGTCACATTCCAAGTGCCAGGTAGTGTAAAAAAAATCATCATCCATCGATGCATCATCGATGAAGGTGCATCCACATGCGTAATGTATTCTAATGCATGGAAAATATTGGGCTCACCATAGTTAGCACCATCCTCCATTGCTATTCACACATATGATGGTCAACCATCCCAACCACGCGTCTTGTACTAGAATGTCTCCATCAATCTAGGGGAAAAATGGTCATGATTGACATTGAAGTCATAGATTCCCTACTTGACTACAACATTCTTTTGGCGCGTAGTTATATGTACGCCACGAAGGAGGTATCCTCCTTGGCATTTTATGTGATGATGTTCCCATTCAATGGGAAGGTGGTCACCCTTGACCAAATTAGATACTATAACCCCAACGCATCCGCCAATCCTGAAAATGTCTTTCCTACATTAATCAAGACAAACAATACACCATATGTTGAGATTATCATAGGAGTCTATAAATACTTTGATCTCCCAGGGGCATATTCAGGTCATCCACCTGTCATCCCCCCTCCAACAAAAGGTCGCATATGTTTCTAACATGGAGAAAGAAGTGCCCACACTTGGACCATCATCATCAACAACCCCATCAAGCCATGATGTTGAGCGAATCTTGAACCATTGGTGCCACCTATGTTCCATATACCATTTATTTACCCCCCCATGGGAGTATGAGGAACAACGGTTATGGCCCAGCTGACACTTCCAAGACTCACACTTGGACTACCTATACAGTACCATACACCACCATTTCTGGAAATGTCTTCCAAACCAATAGAAAAATATGAGATGGTACCAGTACAACGAGTTTCCCCTCCAAATCCATCCACCATAACCTCAACCTCAATGACTCAACCACCACCACCAGTCACCAAAATGCAAAATCAGGGCACTATTCAACCTAATCTAGCTACCCTCACGAACAGAGATACTTCTCGACCCAAGTTTAAATCCCCCATTGGTGCCACCTATGTTCTAGATACCATTTCTTTAGCCCCCCATGAGAGTATGAGGAACACCGCTTATGGCCCAACTAACAATCCCAAGACTCACGCTTGGACTACCTGTATAGTACCTTACACCACCATTTCCGGAAATGAATTCCAAACCAATAGACTACTATGAGATGTTATCGGTACAACAAGTTTACCCTCCAACTCCATCAACCATAACCTCAACCTTAATGACTCAACCACCACTGGCAGTTACCAAAATGCAAAATTGGGGCATTAATCAACCTAATCCAGCTCCCCTCGCCAATAGAGATGTTACTCAACCCAAGTTGAAATCCCCCATCATAGAAAACCATGCTCCTGAATAATATTCAGGAACACCCAAACTCAACATGAAGNAGCTACCCTCGCCAATAGAGATGTTACTCAACCCAAGTTGAAATCCCCCATCATAGAAAACCATGCTCCTGAATAATATTCAGGAACACCCAAACTCAACATGAAGGGTGCCTTACAACAAACGATCAAAGCACCCATCATGCATGATGCTCCTACCATGCGGATCACACCCACATGCGCTCTGCATGGACAACAAGATCATGCATTAAATATGTGCACTACCTTACTAGAGCTCAGAAACTTGCTTAATACACTTGTTAGTGCCACATATGCCCCTCAAGCTAAAACTGGGGGAGCACCAAACCCATCGACCCCTGAGTCCAAATATTTACGCACCAACAAAGCATGCTTGATTTGTTCTCAATATGTCCACTATACACACCATTGGCTTCCGTCGATTTTGGAATGCACTGGAAACCATTCAGCTTACGCAAACAGTGGATTAAACCACACCTACCCCACCATCCGAGTAGGTTCCATCAATATGGTCACCAACGATGTAGTTGCAAAAATCGTGTCTCCATATTTAGCCCCTTCAGAGACCCTTACATCGACTCAAGCACACCCTTCTCATATCAACAATGATACCCAAGAAAATGGGTGCGTTTCTTGCAGAAACCATGACCATATGATTCCTAGTTGTAGCAGGCTAGCCTCCCCTACCATGACAACACCAATAACACCAAGACTAGTTCCAATCAGGGGAACATTCCCATGCCGAGCATGTGGAGACACTTCCGATTATTTGTTTCAGTGCCTGATTCTACACGTTGAAAGAGAGGTTTTTCTTGAGCATATACGTCTACAAGACCAACTTCTTCACCTTTCGGTATCCCCACAAGAATCATCAATAGAGAAAATTGTTCCCACCTTGGCGGATACCATCGAGGATGAATCCCCCTCTAGTTGGTATACTCACCAGTGACTATTCATCATCCTCCAACGAAGACCCAAATCCACCACATCCATCGTGTGTTTCCTAGCCATAAGGGGATCTCGATTCAAAGGTGGATGTGCACTCCTCAGGTGCGCTATGTTTTAGTTATTACTTAAGCACTGCCCATACCTTGGTTATGTCCTTTACTACAATTGGGTATGTCTGTCATGTGTGCAAGTATTCAGAACACCCATACTATCTACCATTGTCAAAGGTGTAAGATGTCACTCTCAGGTATGATCACGGAACTCGCCTCTTGGCACCATTGTTTCCCTTGGATAAACTATACCTGAGATATCAGCCTCCATCCACTAATATCTTAGTTTTGATGTGCCGTCAACATCCCCTAAGGACCACTCTATTATCCCCATGGGCGTTTTCCCTCAACAAAGCTTCATCATCATTAACACCCATGATGTCGATACCCCCACAAGATCGAGGAATTTGAATGCTCTTATTGTAGCCTGCCTAAAGACAACTATTCTATAGCTGCACATTTACTCCTCTACCTCAAGCAGTGCCATGTAAACAATTTCCTCAACACCAGTCACAAAGATATTTTCCATGGCCTACTCCAACCTCCATGAGCATTTAACCAATATATGAATTTCCTTCATATCATCACTCCCTCCAAGACAAAAAAGGGGTCCCCTCCCTCTTAGATCACCAACTGCATTTAGTTATTCCCGTGGGAACATTCTGCATGGCATTGATTCATGGGTCACCCATCTTTGCATTTGCAAATCACCCATCATTTCATCTTGGGAAAGATTCTCTAATTCACTCAAAATCGTGGGAACCTCGCCCATCATCAAATTGACTCCCCGATCCACCAAAAACTGTGGGAGTCCCACCCATCATCAAATTGGTCCCCCAACATGCCCAAAACCATGGGGACCCCACCAATTATTCTTTGTGTACAAACAATTCCCAATTCCATTTACACATGGGAACCAACCATTATTTCAACAACAATCCCTTGGTTGTCTTTGATCGATGACATGAAAACATAGCAAAAGACATCTTCACAAGGTCCAAAGACAATATTGAGCCCAAAATGACCCCAAAATAGTCAACATCGGCAAACAACACAGGTTAAACTCTAGATACCCGCGCTACAGTGCGCAGCTCCAAACACCCGTGCTACAAACCATGAATCAATGGGTTTACACTATGATCTTTTCATTTCTTGGCCACCTCTTGGCCTATAAAAGAAATCCATGGGCATGCTAATTGTAAGAATATTCAAGAGAAAAGTTATGTTGTTGGAATTGTGAATGAGCTTCCCCTTATCTCACCTCTTCCCCCTTGCCAAGCATTTCCAAAGCTCCCTTGCCTCCTTCCCTTAAGGGGCAAGTGTTCTTCTCACACATTGGTTCATTAACCACACTTCAAGCATTTGTTGGACAAGAGAGGCCTCCCTTAGGAAGAGTGTTTGTCTCCATTTGGAGCTCACCTCTCCAAGGTGTTGTATTAGCTTGACCATTGGGTAATATACAAGTGGTTTGGCTCACATTGGTTGTTGGAGTTTGCATCTTTTCCCTCTTTACTATTTGGTTTAAATTTTGTTATTATTTTGTTTTGTTTCCTCTAACAATCTATTGCAGGATCACTTGGGGTCACCCAACCAATCCAAAAAAGGGCTCCAAATACTAAGGTCTTGCCACAGCCTACAATGCCTAGCCCTATCCCAAAGTGGGAAGCACTATTGTGCATTATTTCCCACAACACCTTCACAATTGTTGTTGAGGGCTATTGCCTTTGTCAGTATGCCCTATAAAGAAAAGTCTCGTGTAGAAACTTGTAGTACACCCTCTAGATACACCCATGAAGGATTCTTACATCAAGTGGACCCCACCACCAGTTCAGGCGCTAGGCCCTAGATTAATTACACATGCAACCTATAAACAAAGACACCCTTCTATCTTCTAAACTTACATTGTCTATATCTTGTTTTAAGCTTGGCTAGTTTTAGAACTCTAAAAATGCCATTTTTGGGGGATAAGTTAGGAACGTTATACATGCATGGCCATAATGAAACATAGTATTAATAATCTCTTCATTATAAACATTCAACGGTTCACTATCAAACTCCTTGTAACCGACAAGAAGTTTGTGAAACACTTAAGATTCACCTATCCTTTAATAGTAAGTAAATGCTTCGTTATTCAATGATTTCAACGCTTACAATATTATTATTATTATCGTTGTAATAGCATTAAAATAATGCCATAAAATGTTTGTATTCCACGCTCAATATTATAATTACCATAATCATGATGAATTGTAAAGTTGACTTAATTTGGGTGGCTACATTGTGTTGCTACTTTGTGTCAATTTTGGTTATTATGTCCTTGACAAAGGGATATATATAAATGGCAAAATTATATTGCAAATATTATTTATTTACTTCAATTTTTTATTTGTGTTCTATTATCATTTTATTGGTCAAATACTAATGATGTTTGCCTAGGTTTTTACGTCCCAAGACCTGGCTGGGCCATGACATTAGCATCAATAATGGTGGGTAGTTGTGTTTGGCACATGCATTGTGTTGTGTGCAATGTTATTAATGGAGGCCAACCTCATATGCCACCACCATGGTATATGTCTCACTCAAACTCCAACCCTAACTCTCTCACTACTCTCAACACTTGGACTAGAAGCTTGTGCTCTTGACACTTGGACTAGAAGCTTGTGTTGAATGTTTGTTGATGCTTCTATATGTTGATGAAAGTAGAGAGTGCACTACTCTAGCCGGGTTCTGCAATACGACTTTGAAGAAACCTAGAACAGAAGCTTATGCGGGCGCTCGATGAAGGTTACAAGCTCGATTTCGACTCTGTGTATTTCTTAACTGTAATTTTGATCATGGAAAGAGGCTTCTGCTCAAGCTTTTAACATAAATTGACTAACCATATAGTCTACCAGTGTCTCTGTTCAAAGATTTACATTTTTTTTATATGGGAAAGAACATTAAATGAATATGTACTTCAGTCGTGACCGATATTATTTATCAGAAATAAGAACTTCCCCACTTATTATGAGTAAAGTATTATTAAATCTCCCTATTGTTCAGAATTGATAGTATTGATCGCACTTTCTCCCTAGTCCCTATAAGCGTCAACATGCAGATGAAAATTGTACATAACAACTATAACAACAACAAATATAGAAGACTTGTCATTGCTTATTTACTTTTTATTATTAAAAAAGTACTCTCTGTGCAATCAAGCGATTTTAACATTCTTGATTGATTTGGATATTTAAAACAGGTCTTTAAGTGGATGTGAAGTAATATTTTACAGGCATATTTTTAAAGTAAAAAAATGAGTTGGTGAATGTTTTTGAGACTCTTCTTTTGGTATCTAGAGGATATTGTTCTTTAAGGTGAAACAACTTTCCAATCTAGGAGTATGAATTTTGTTCAAGATTAAACAAATTTTTTATACACTTTTTGTTTTAAATTTTAAATTGTTTTAATTAAAAAAATTATGTTTAAAAAAATATTAATGACTCGACACACAGAGAAATTTGAGCACTGAAATCTGCCCCAACAAACAAAACAAATAACCAACCTGTTATTTCAATCAATGCGATTTTTTTTTCTGGAATACAATAGGATGTTTTGTTGTTTAGCCCAACCAGATTTGTCTTGCATGGAGCCCAGCTAGATTTGTCTTGTATGGATCCAAACCAAGCAATTATTGCTAAACTGACATACGTAAATTTGATAAAAGGGACCTCTCAGCTTGTGATGTTTGTAATACTATCGTCCTCATTTCCGAAATTTTTACAAACAATCCATACAGATTTGATTCTACAATAGTCTCCCAGATAAAGACCTATATAATGGGAAATTTTGTGAGCTATATGTTTTAATTAGTTTGAGAGAACAAGAATTTCAACAAAGCATTGGAAATAGAGTTGATAATAAATGATAGTTTATTAGAAATTTTAAGTTCAATTTAAACGTAGCAAAATAACTATAGTTATTGGCAATGTAAGTTTAGGTAAATATCGAGACAAAGACCCACCAGCCACAGAAGCACCTAGGCACGGCATGGTCAGAGACACAACAAATAAATAGGTGGAAGATCCCAATCAATTTGAAACACCCATTGAAGGGCCCTAAAATATAAGATAAGCAATCCACATATTTATGCCGAATGAAGGTCCTAAACCGGATATAGTTATAGTTATTTTTATATAGTTATCTTAACAGTTTTTCTGCTATAGTTATTAGCTAGGTGAAAGTATTACAGCGTTGCAACAACTTGTCTGCCCGTTTGGAAAGGTGAAATCCCAAATCTTTGAGAACATTTTAATCTTTTTAGCTTTGAAAAAAGCTAAGAATAATTTTTTCATGGAAAATTTTACCTATCCGGTAGCTGTCTATGAATCAATATGTATCAAAGAAGGTTTAATTTCATGGCCCTAATAATGATTTTGCAGACCAATGCATCCGTTCTTCATGAAGCTATGGGATACACTAAATTTCTACAAGACAAGGTTAAGGTACAAAGTCTTGGCATTGCAATTTTTTTTAAAGTTTCACAATATATTATAGGTCTTGTTGATTGTATTGCAAACGGGTAAATGCTACTGAATACATTAAATATCTTACACTTCCAATATTAAAGGAACTTCAAAATTCATTTATCATCAAGAATCGATTATTCTGATTATTCTGTGTTCAGAGAAATAATTTATGACAAAGACTATAGCTTTGTGGACTTCTGTAACACATATGGTGTAAATAGTTCGATCTCCGGGCTTCAAGCTCTATTTCTTACCAAGCATTTTCTCTTCTTTGTTTACATGGGACTATAAAAGAAAAAAATAGATTCTTTGACTCAAAAAATAATGAGATTTACAAAAAATTCTCTGACTTAAATTTCTTGACGAATTTGATGAGTTTAAAGGTTTGTTCTTCTAAAATTCTAAATATACCAAGATTTACAACAATTTTTTTGAACATATGCTATGTTTTGCAGGTATTGAGCTCACCTTATCTCAAAGGCTTTCCCTCCAATAAAAAGGTAAACTAAATGAATTATTTCACGGTAAAGTAATATTCAACATCATCAATAACATGCTTGGACGAATTATCAATAAAATTAGCAATAAAATGCTCGTTGATTATTTGCATCGAATCATCCAATTCGCCCAAGCAATAAGAAACTCTCCACCTTTTACCTTTTATTACATTATTTGCAAAAGAATCAGCAATAATAAAATGCTTGGGCAAAAATATAATATTAAACATTGATCTTGTTTTTGCCAAAATATATAATCATCCATGTTAGTTTAATATTTAAAAAAAAAAGTAATTTGTAAGTTTTCTAACTATTTACTTGTTTTTCTACATTTTCATATTACTAAGTTTAGTAAAGGAATGTCCCTCAAGTTTATTGTTTTTCTGCATTTTATTGAACGTTGTGTGCTAATAATTTACTTTTATATTTTTTTTTATGATTATTATGTTTAGTAAATGAATGTGGCTTAGTGTATTTTCTACATTTTATTGCTAATCTCAATACATGTATGTAATAGTGAAACGTTTTGTGTTATAATAATAAATTTTACTTTTATATTTTTTTAAACTCATAAATTTATAGGAATCAAGAAACCTATATTACTTTATTAATATAGATTTCAAAAAACTTATATGATTTTATTGAAATAAGCAGTCCAGTTAGGCAATCCTCTCTCACAAATGTCTTTGTCATGTTGAATTAAAAGGTGTCAGGTGAACTAAGGCTTTGTTTCTTCATTTTAATTAACTAATTGATTTTTTCTATTATATGTCATTGTATCATACCTTTTTTAAGGCGGCTTTGTTTATTGGTCCTTTACAAGGCGATTGCTTGCTTCCGTATCTGGGCTACCTTGTGTGCATATCATGCAGCAATACCTTGCGATAACTCTGTAACTTTGTTTCTCGAGAACCATACATAAATTAGCATAATTTGTGTCTTCATTTTATGTTGCATGATTTGAAACAGTTTAGGCATGTTACAATGGAAAGTAAAAAATAAATAAAAATCTCGTTGGCATTTCTTATTTATGTGACTTTATAGTTTATAGCAAAACTATAAAGCCCCTTAACCAATTTCCCTCTTTGCAATAAAATGAAATTTTGGATGTGTTCACAATAATTGGAATCATGGTGTCTTTTACCTTTCTATTTCTCCATTGGGATTACTTATCATGTTTTCAATTCATTTTAGAATGCAGGTAAACTATGTACATATATATGAAAAATAAAAGTAGTTGAACATTGTTATGGATAGATGCTCTACTTTACATGAATATATATTATATCAGTTATAACCTTGAGGAAAAACATTTTATTCTTTGTAAACTATATAAGCATACATTAAAAAAAATGTAGAAGTAGTGAAACACTGTTATGGATAGATACACAATTCTACTCTATATAAATATATAATATATTGAATTTGTATATATATATATATATCAAAAGTGTATTATATATGCCCATGGGGGGCAAAGCAAGTGGTAAAGTGGAATTGTTGAAATTGGTTGTAATTGGAAGGTCTCGTGTTCAAATCCCCCCAAATTTACCCGTGCGCCATGGTTCGGGCCATGTGGATGCACCTAGGGGTATAGTGGTAGCAGGATTGGATCCCTGGACACCGTGTCACGTGAGTACCAGCCCATCCCCAATTGTCGATTCCCCTAGTTTTAAAAAAAAATGTATTATATATATTATTTTTTTTCCAAGGAAAAAAAGCGTAATTTCATTCATCTTTCGAGATCAAAATTACATTCATAATGTTCACTTATAAGTGACTTTCTAAAGACCAAAAATTGGTACTAAGAGAGGGACTAAAGTATCTCCGGATAGGGGATTTCTACATGTGCATACGCAGATGCATTTCCATGATGATATGTTCAAAGACAATGAGCTGTTTCACAAAACATCAAAAATATGGTGCTGTTTAACACAGCCAGGTTCACATTCAGCATCCGAGCCATCAGATAAATAAGACATTTAGATACAGTCTGTCATAATGATATATAATATCGAGCGATATATCCATATCGATTTCAATAAGATGATCTAAGATAAAAACAAGAGCTATGGTCTGAGGATAGACATCAGCCGCGTTCTGTTCAATCAGCCAAGGTTCAAAAAAGTTCAATGAACGGCCTGTGATAAAAGGCATGTTGTCTACCATTTACCATTTCTTTCACCAGCCGGAGCCCTTCCTTGGAAGATTTGTCCGCTTCTTTGTTGTTTTCCCTGTAGACATGCCTGCAAGTGAAAGTATTAAGTCGCTGAAGCAGCTGTCGAATAGATAAAATAACATGTGCAAGTCTCATGTGCCTGCACTCCTGGGTAAGATTGATCCAGTTTATTACATTCATAGAGTCTCCCATAATATTTAGAACAGTACAGCCTTTCTCTAAGGTGAACATCAGAAGTAGTTTAAGGCTGAATAACTCAGCATAGTTATTGGTGCCCCCCCCCCGAGTCCCATAGACAAAACATAAAAATGGTTTTCAGATAAGTGAAGAACAGCGCCTCCACCGCACATATTGTTCTGTGCTGCCCCATCAAAGAATGCCCACGGAGAAGATCTGTCTATATTCACTTCTAACAGCCTTCATTCTCTAGCCGCCCTTATATGAACAGGAAAAGAATTGTAAAATCCCGCAGCCATCACCCCAGTTATCGCTGGCGTACTTGGTAAATCCTTGAAGATTGCCTTGTTACGTGCAATCCAAATTCCCCAGATGACCAGCAGAGGCAACGTTTTTAGTTGCTTTTGTGGAGTCCTTCTCCACCAGGAATCCCAAGCACTCCCAATTGTGTCCCCTTCCCACTGACAATTGACCCCGACCACCGAAGAGACTTCCTTCCAAACTTCATTAGAGAAGCAGCAAGATAAGAACAAATGGTAATTGGTTTCCATTTCTTTTTTACACAAGACACACCATCCCGGCCCTTGAAAGGAGCATTTTTGAAGCACCTCCCACGTAGGTACTTTGTTATTTAGCACACACCACATAAACAGTTTGTTTTTTGCAGGGCATTTGAGCTTCCACAATGGCTTCCACCACTAGACTTCATCCCTATTTTCCACTTCTACACTTAGAGATAAATACCCTGCCATTGGAGAATAAGCACCCCCCGGATCTGCATCCCATACCAGAGTATCTTCTTGTTCAGAGAGTACAATGTGAGCTCGTACCAGTTCCCTAATGAAACCCTCCATCAATCCAGTACCTCTTTCTCCCAGCCCTAAAGAGTTGGCCCTTCTCCAGAGTTGAGTCCAAGGTTCATCTGGCCTTGGAATAGCTAGCTGATTAAGAAAAGTAATCCCAACATGTCCAAGCTCCTCTATAACATCGAGGGGGAGTAAGTGCTGTTGTGTACTACCCATCCAAGGATCCCTACCGATCAGAAAATTTTCTCCATTTCCAACATCCCATGCTAAATTGTTCTCAATCAAGGAGAAGGAATTGACAATCGCTTTCCAAATCACTGATCCACCAGAGTGTGATTTCCTGGGATTTCTGATCCAGTCTAATAAGCTCTCATGTGGGATGTATTTCATCTTTATCACCCTAGTCCACAGGCTGCTAGAATTCACCAACCTCCAGCCTCCCTTAGCAGCCAAGGCTTTAGAGAATAAAAAGATGTCCTTTAAACCCCAACCTCCGAGACCTTTTGGTTTTTCAATCCTTTTCCAATTCACCCAGGGAGTAGTCTGTTCTTCCTTTTTTCCGCTCCAAAGAAATCTGAAGCAGATCTTTCTTATCCTTTCAAGAATTCCTTTCGGAATCCAGGAGAGGGACATCCAATATACCGGGATTGCCTCCAATAAAGCTTTCACCAGAACTAACCTTCCAGCTCTAGACAACCATTTATGGCTCCAAACCATTAACCTTTTCTCAACCTTCCCAACCAGCCAAAACCAATCCTGTTTTTTATAGAGGTTTGCTTTCAGAGGGAAACCAAGATATTTGAGACCTGCCTCCAATCCAGCTGTATTAATGGGGAAGTTCCTTGTTATTTCAGCCACCTCTTCCGGTCTTAACAGATGGGTAGTCAAGGTAGATTTACTAAAATTTATTTCCATACCTGTAGCTTTAGAGAAAAGTTCCAAAATCTCCTTCAGTACACGAGTTTCTCCTCTTTCACCAGAATAGAAAATCAGCACATCATCCACAAAGAGTAGATGAGTAATACTACAATTTGATGCCACTGTAATCCTTGTGAAACGTCCTTCTGCTCTTGCTGTCCTAATAGCCCTGCTCAGACCCTCAGCCACCAGAAGAAAAAGGAGCGGGGACAAAGGACACCCTTGTCTTAATCCTCTTTCAGCATGAAAGAAAGGAGAGGCCGCTCCATTAATCAGCACAGAGAAAGAAACCGTAGTTATACAAGACATAATCCAGCGAATGAAACTGATGCCAAAACCCAGGTGTGTTAAAAGCAGCCTTATATAAAGCCAGCTAACTCTGTCATAGGCCTTAGAGAGGTCAATTTTTAGAATAGCCCCCTTTAGTCTTCTGGTCTTTAAGCTATGAAGACCTTCCTGCGCTACACCAATTGCCTCGTGGATCTGACGACCTTCCAAAAAACCAAATTGTTTAGCAGAGACATGAGCTGAAAGAATAGCTTTCAATCTTTGAGCAATTACCTTTGAGATTATCTTATAGACGCAGTTACAAAGCGAAATAGGCCTAAAATCATTGAGGGAAGTTGCATTATCAGTCTTCGGAATGAGAGCAATGAAAGTAGATTTGAAACTAGCCGGAATCCACCCAGCTGACCTTGAATCTTCTACAACCTGCAAAAGGTCCCTCCCCAGGACCTCAAAGAGTTCCAGAAAGAACTCGATCGTCCAACCATCAGGTCCAGGGCTTTTATCTTTCTAGAAACTGCCCAACACCTCCTTAAGCTCTTCTTCCGATACTTCCTTCATTAGATCCCTGTTGCCCCCCTCATCCACAAAACGTGGGAACATCAGAGCCGTTCTAATTACCTCTGCTATGGAAGCCTGCGGAGGAGCTTTAAACAAAAGCTGAAAGTGTCTGACCCCATAGCTGGCCTTATCTTCAAAGGATACATGGGAACCCTCCTCATCCTGCAGGCTCCAAATAGTGTTTGCCACCTTCCTTCCTCTCGCATAAGCATGAAAAAACTTAGTGTTTTCATCCCCGCACTCCAACCAAATGGCCCTGCTTTTAAGTCTCCATGCTTCCTCCTTTTTTAACAACAAAGTATTTCTTCTTCCCTCCATCCTAGACAATGCCTCCTTGGACTCTTGAGTTAGAAAACCACCACCTTCACCTTCATAAATCTGCAAAAGATCTGCTTCAACTTTCTTTAATTCCACTTCATCTCTGATTCTCTTAGCAACTGCCCATTCCTTGATATGTACTTTAAGTCTTTTGATATTATCTGCAAACTGGATCGCAGCTGATCTATCATTTTCCCCCCTGATAGGGTTCCAATAAGATGAAAAAAGATTTCTGAAAGACTCATCCTGAAGCCATACCTTGTTAAATTTTAAGGGACTCGGAGGGTTGTGTGGCCCCTTTTTGATTTCAAAGAAAATAGGAAAGTGGTCAGACAGGCCCCCACTGCCCACCCATTGTCTAGCTAAAAAAAATCTGTCCACCAGCTGCTCTGCTACCAAAAAACGGTCGATTCGTTTCGCCACCCTCGCATCCCCACTCCGGTTGTTTCTCCAGGTTGGTTTTAGCTTAGCAGGCTCAATATCCAGCAGCCCCTTCTCCATCAGTTTCTGAACAAAAAACCCTGCCAAATAATCTACCTGGGGATGTGGCCCCCATATCTCACTATGCCCCAACGAAAAATTTAAATCTCCACCCAGCACTACCGAATCTCCATTCACTAGAGTACTTTGAAAAAGAGAGTTCCAAAATGGGACTCGATTAAGAAAAGGTCCATACACATTGACCAGAGAAAGAGGAATCCCCAAGTCTTCAGAGAAGACTTCAATACCCAACACGGCCTCTGTATCCCATGCATTAATCATCTTAACACAGCAATTTTTCCATCCCACCGCCAATCCCCCAGAACGTCCTCTAGCATCCACAGTCACAAAAGACCACCCTGGTAACCAACTTTCCATCCTTTCCCGAATCACCTCCCCTTCTCCCATAGTCTCTTGTAGCATAATCACATCCGGGTGTTCAAGAGTAAGCACCCTGATGAAGGTTGGTTTCTTGCCAGGCCCAGCCAGCCCTCTACAATTAAAAGACAGAATCTTCATAAGCGACCTTTCTTCTTGGCCTGCTCCGCTCTAAGGGCCTTTTCAATTGAAATTTGTTTTCCTCCCAGGAGGTCCTCCTTGGCCCTAGATTGAGCTTTGGAAAGATTTGTCTTTCTACCCCGTCCTCTTCTCACTGAAGCTGAATTTTTCCCCAACCCTAGCAAAGGCTTCTGACTAGATCTTAAGAAATAACCCGAATCTACAGGGTCTGAAGGGGAGGGGCAAGACTCCTCAGCAAGAGACACAGGGTCTGGATCAGGTTCAAAAGAGGATAGATCAGTTACGACAGGAAGGGAAACAGGTTCGGTAACCAAAGGAACCACATCATCATGAGTATCCACCCCCCGAACAGCTTCAACATTGACACGGTGAACAGGGATAGACAAGGGAAAACCATGTTGTCTCAAGAGGGAGAGCTTTCTCAAACCTTCAATCCAATCGTACCCAAGAAAAGAGACATTATTCAAAAACAAATTAACATTTGACAGATGGGGGATAGTATCAGTACCAGGACCAGGAAGATCCCCTTCAGCTGAACCATGAAGCGGTAAGGAGACTGGAGCTGGTAAATCTCTAGAACCTTCGGCCATTAAATCATCAGGAAAGTTCAAGTCTTCTGAGGACGGATCACTACCAATGTCTTCCGCAAAGGTCTGGGCCGAACCCGAGGAGGCTGCAAACTTCTCCGAAGGGCCTTTGCATGCCACCCCCGAACCATTCCTTCTATTGCCTTTCGGAGTCCTCCCTGGAAAAGAGCATGCTGAAGCCGGATGACCATAAACATGACAGCGTCTGCAGCGGAATGGAACATTTTCATAATCCAAAATTTGGGGGATGATCACCGGTCCCCAATCCAAGTTAATAGATTCTGCCAGACCCTCCCTTAGATTAATATTTACCAAAATCCTCGCTACCTTCATCACCTTGGTTTCAACGAAGGAGAGGTCTGCCTCCAGAAAAGTTCCAAGGATATCACCTATCCTTTTGAAATGGTACATATCCCAAAAGTGCAAAGGAAGAGCAGGCAACCTGACCCAAATTGGTAAAACATCAACCCTTTCTCTGCTTGCATCGAAAAGTGGACTCCATGGCTTCAGGAGAACAGGGGAATGATCAATATGCCAACATTGGGACTGAATCCATCGTAAGTCCGCCTCTTTCTCCAGATTAACCGCGAACCAGCCTCTGTTCAGCTCCCTGACCCCTGGCGCATATCCGAGCTGATTACCCCATGACGCCGCGGCCCACTCCTGGAGGAATTTTTGAGCAAAATTTCTGCCCACGGCTCTACCAACCAAGGTGCACTGTGCCATCTTCAATACGCTATCCCAAGCAAGATCTTCGCCAACTGCATAATTCCGAACCACTTTCTTTTTTATCCAATTCTTTCGACGCTTCTTAGAGAAACCATTATGCACTCTCCTCCCGTCACAGTCGCCTGGATCCCCTGAACCATCACCTGAAAAATCCCTTCTTGGTGACTCAAACCCTCGCTGTTCAGCTACATCCAGAGGCGCCCTCCTTTCTTCCTCCGAATTGTCTCTGCTCGAAATCTTTCCTTGTAAGACCTGACCAGCCTCCCCTTCGGATGGCACCTCTGCAGCACTCTTCACACCCTCGAACCCTTCCAGAAAGTCTGAAGCTGGAATACCTGTCTTCCAGTTGGAGAATAAACCCGAAACCCTCCGGCTCGAAGACCCCAACAAAACTTTCGGCCGATGGGAAAAAGACTTCTCCAGTGGGGCTGCCGTTAAAAGCTCCGGCGAAAGAACAAGAAAGTCAGATGGGGACATAACTGCCTCCACCTCCATAAAACCCTCTGCACCCACGAAAGCCTGACCCGGTCTTGGGAAGTCCACCAGTTGCTCCAAAAACCGTCCACCTGGCATCTCCCAGATGTCAGTGCTTTCCAGTCTGTCACTGGAATAATCTACCACGTCCAAATCCGCCATTAAACCAGGGAATAAAATCGTAACAGTCAAGAAACTCTCAAACAGCCTCAAGTCTTGAAACCATACCACTCCACCATCACAGATTGAGATAACCCTAAACCGACTTCTCCATAGCAGCCTTCTAACATGCGCAGACAATCAAGAGGAATAGTGCAGACCCCTAGCCATAGCTAGAGGTCAAGTCCGCCCGTACCAGCAGCCTTGCCGCCTACGCCATCGCCCTCAGAGCTGCCAAAACCCTGCGCATACCGTATTATATCTATATCTATATATATATATATATATATATATATATATAATTAATAAACATCTTATAAATAAAAAATTAATCTCTAATTATAAAATGATAAATTCTATCCATTATAAAATATATAAAATTAATAAAAAAATAACAAATTTCAAACCATTATAAAAATATATCAATTTTATTAAAAAATCAAATAATCTAAAATATAAGATAAGTTCATATCACATGTCAAACATGTTTGGAATGTGTTGATATCATAGGTAAAACTCTCCAATTTTAAAAAAAAAACTACTAACTTAATAAATCTCAATTTAACATAATTTTGAGTATTTTATTTGATTTTTATAATATTGAAAGTACTCTAATCAAATTTTAAATATAAATTTAAAATAAATTTTTATATTTATTTAATTATTTAATATTAAAATAATTCAATAATTGTTTTGTCACATGAACTAAGGCTTTGTTTATTCATTTTGATTGATTGATCTTTGGATGATTTTGGGAAGAGGTGAGTTATCTTAGTAATATTTGGTGAAACTTATTTCAAGTAATTTCTAGTGTCAGGATAATAAAATCGGTTCCAGTAATCTGGGTACAAACAGCCAACATTATTTTGTTGTCCAGGAACTCCATCATTATTTGACGTCCCGAGATAACGTAGTCATGGGACACTCTCACACTATCCATAGCACAAATCAAAGGCAAAGGACCCATGTGATGAATGGATCCATCACTGAATGCACCAATCAGTCCATAAACCGTGTATGTGTCCATGCCCATCGCATAGCATAATCACATCCATCCTATACATTATGTAATTCAATATTTTCCCCATGTAAATATTTAAATGCTCTACAAGGAAATTCGATAGGAGCAGTAGCGTAAATATCTCTTTACATTAGTGAATATCACTTAGAACAACATCAAAAGCCTTTGAAGGTCAATATTTACATTGCCCGTATAAATCTTCCTTTTTGAAACAAACCATTGTTAAGAAGGGAAAGGTTATTTAAAGTGATAGCCTTGTCATTGAATTCTAGCTAGGTGACAAACAATTCAAGGTTGTCGAAATTAAATTTGTCCCTCTGGTCTCACGCAGATTGCTACCGATTTTCCTCTTGAGAAGCGATGCTTTCTCCCACACAGATCTTGTGATTCACTTCAAACCTAGTGGCATTTAGATCTAAACATGTGCCTCATATACGGTAATTAGAACATAGACTGAATGCTCAGATCCAAAGATAACATTCGTATATGTAAATTTTATGTATTGTTAGTTATTATTCTATCTATCCCTCACAACCAGCTCAAGATTGATCTTTTGCGGTGAAAATTCTTTTCTCAAAGAATATTATGGTGAAAGAGAAAGTGACCAACATCCTTGACTTTCCAAAGGGAATGATTTAGCCAACGAAGATCATCAAGGGTGGATAGAAATGGGAAATCCTTGAATAAATCCTTAACATACCAAATCAAATCCCCACATGAACCCGTGAAGGAACATGATTTGTTTATGCATGGAGGGTTCTATATAAAGTGATTATGACTAGAGGTGAAATCTCCTTATCCTTGCATGAACCTTCATTCTTAACGGACAGTGAAAGTGCATAATGATCTAGGTTTGTTTCTAGTTCCCTACTTGCTTTTGGAGCAACCTTATCCATTTACTCATTAACTTTCAATCATCCATGTATATCTGGACATTTTCGAGGGTTTGAAAATAATGGTCTAGGTTTGTTTCTAGTTCCCAAGTTGTTTTTGGAGCAACCTTATCCATTTACTCATTAACTTTCAATCATCCATGTATATGTGGACATTTTCGAGGATTTGACAAATAAGCTACAGATTAAAATATCTAACACATATCAATTGGTTAACTATATATTGAACTATTATATGAACATGATTTTTCATAGGCTGGTGTTGACGAGAGTACATACATCTGGTTATGGTGCAAGGGTGAAGTGTGAAACCTGTTAATGCAGAGTTATGTTTGAAAACTGTCACTATTTTTAACTATATCCATCAAAAGGCAGAACCATCAAACTAATAGAACTATATCCATCAAAAGGTAGAACCATCAAACTAATAGAAGACTCCACAAACTCAGCCAATCGGTCTTCAAATCGCAACTCCAATTTGACAGTTCCAAAATTCTTTCTCCACAAAATCTTCCATGGGCTCTTCGTAATGAATTTGAAAAAAATCGATCCAGGAGATATAATTTCAATCCAATTCACAACTAGAGTGGACACGGATTACGGGAAATGGGGATTTCATTAATCCCCTGAACATTTTGGGGTTTTCCGTCATAGATAACAACCAGGAATTGTTTATAAATTTGGTTGTTGGTTACGTTAAATGCACACAGGAATTTCAATAAAACTGTAGCAACATACTCATAAATTTAACACGATTTCAATGTGAATACCAAAATCCCGCAAGAACTTACAGATCTACACCGTCGACTCCAAGATATGGCCAATGTGTAATTTCTAAAGCTTAAACACGATTTTTTTTTCACTTGATCAGAAACAGAGTAAATAATTTTGAATGCCAGGTTTCAAAACGTTTTCCAGGCTTCCATAATCTCTGTCAGAGTCTACATTTTTCTTTTCTTCTACCAAGCTCTCTCTCGCTTTCAAAATTCCAAGATTGATCTTTTTTTTGCCCCTCGACTAGTGTTTAATTACATAACTAAAACTCAGTTTTTAAGATCCATGAAAATAGGATCGAAAACCTAACGAAACCATGACTCAGTTTTTTTTTGTTCCTATGATTCTGGAAAACTCAACTACTTCTATCCTTATCTTATTTATGTTACAAATGAAGGATCGGGCCTTCTTTTATTCCATTTGACTCCTATTCTAATTAAAAACAAAAATTACAAAGAAGAGACCCAACTCTCTTCTAGAAAATCCTTCTTTGTCTTATCAAAGTTCTTTGTCTCCACTATTGAGCTTATGCTCCTGCATCAGACTCCTCAGGTGAGAAAAAAATTCATGAACTCCTGTTCATGAGTTCTTCCACAGTTCTGCCACTTTTCTGTATGAGTGCAGCAGTCACCCAGTTAGCATCTTCAAGTGGCTGATTCTTCCATTTGATTAGGTACTCATAGTATTCATGTCCCCTGGTTTTCTTCAGCACTCTAGTGTCCAAGATCTTCTCCATTTCCAACTTTGGTACAACAGGGATCTGTTTCTGCCATTCCACTTTCTGTCATGTATCCAATTCATTGGTTGATGAAGTTTCAGCCTCTTGATAAGGATACAAATCTGCAACATTGAAGATAGGTGATATGCCCATATCACTTGGAAGTTCAATTTCATAAGCATTAGCTGAAAACTTCCTCAAGATTTGACAAGATCCAATCTTCTTAAGCTTTAATTTATTATAGGTGCCTCTAGGGAATCGTTCTTTCTTCATGTATGCCAATACCAAGTCACCTTCTTCAAAATTTACTTCTCTCCTCTTCAATTCTGTCCTCTGTTTATATTTTAGATTATTCTGTTGTAATCGTTCTTTAACTTGTTCATGCAACAATTGCATGTCTACAGCAAAATCCTTTGCATCTGCACTCCTCTTCTCCATCATTCCCAAGTCTCTGAGCTCAAACACTCCTCTTGGATTTATCCCATAAACAATCTTAAAAGGACTCTGGCCTTTACTTCTATTAGGTGAGTCATTGTATGCAAACTCATCCTGTGGTAAAGCTAGATCCCATTGATTAGGATGTTCACTAACCAAACTTCTCAGAATATTACCCAAACTTCTGTTTGTAACTTCAGTTTGTCCATCTGTTTGAGGATGGTAAGGTGAGCTAAAATTAAGGTATGTTCCCAACTTCTTCCATAAAGTCCTCCGGAAATTTCCAACAAATTTAGTATCTCTATCAGAGACTATACTCATAGGAAGACCATGAAGTCTTACTATATCTTTGAAAAACATATTTGCAATGAGAGTGGCATCACTAGTTTTTG
The DNA here is from genome assembly GCA_001517045.1 of Pseudotsuga menziesii. Lineage (NCBI taxonomy): Eukaryota > Viridiplantae > Streptophyta > Pinopsida > Pinales > Pinaceae > Pseudotsuga > Pseudotsuga menziesii. Next base: position 1,230,056 of record LPNX011103512.1, read on the forward strand.
TGCAAGGAATAAAGTGTGCCATCTTTGAAAATCTATCAACCACAACAAATATAGAGTCATTACCTCTCTGTGTTCTTGGCAATCCTAGAACAAAATCCATACTTACAGCATCCCAAGGCTTCTTTGGAATAGGTAATGGCTGATACAATCCAGTATTCTGTTGCCTCCCTTTTGCATGCTGACAAATTTGACATTTCCCAACAAACTTCTATACATCTGCTCTCATTCCTGGCCAATAGTAAAAATCACTTAATTGGGCATAGGTCTTGTCATTTCCAAAATGACCAGCAAGTCCTCCACTATGCTTTTCCTTCAATAAATTCTCCCTCATTGAACATTTAGGAATGCACAACTTGTTTCCCTTGAATAGTAGTCCTTCCTGTATCATGAATTATATCCATGGGCTTCTATCTCTGAATACTTGGTTCTGACAAGCTTCATATGCTTCTTTGAAATCAGCATCTTCTTCATACATGTCCTTCAAATGTTCTAATCCAAGAAAATTCGCTTGGACTTCCTGCAAAACTAAACATCTTCTGCTCAAGGCATCTGCAACTTTATTAGAACTTCCACTTATATGCTTTAAAACAAAAGTAAAATTCTGCATAAATTCAACCCATTTAGCATGTTTCTGATTTAACTTTTCTTGCTTAGTTATAAATTGCAAAGCATGATTGTCAGAATATAGAATAAATTCCCTTAGCATAAGGTAATGCCTCCACTTTTTCAAAGCTTGGATCACTACATAGAATTCTTTATCATATGTGGAATATTTTTGTTTTGCTTCATTCAATTTCTCACTGAAATATGCAATTGGTTTGTCATCTTGACTCAGCACTCCTCCAATGGCATATCCACTAGCATCACACCTAACAGAGAATATTTTTCTAAAATCTGGGAGAGCTAAAACAAGCTTCTCGGTGATCTTCTCTTTCAATAATTTAAAACCTTTCTCTGCTACAACAGTCCATTTGAATGGTTGTTTTCCTTTCTTCACTGTTTCCGGGATTGGAGCACATATTCCACTAAAATTCCTGATGAACTTTCTGTAAAAACTTGCCAACCCATGAAAGCTTCTTACCTCAAATATATTCCTTGGAGATGGCCAATCTACAATTTCTTTTACTTTCTCGGGGTCCATCTTTAGTCCTTCTTGTGAAATTACAAATCCTAAGTAAACCAGTTCCTTCTTCATAAAGAAGCACTTCTTCAGATTTATTAGGAGTTTTTCATCATGAAATTTCTTTAAAACCAGATTCAAGTGTCTAATATGCTCTTCCTTTGTCTTGCTGAAAACAAGAATATTATCCAAATATACTATGACAAACTTTCCTATGAATTCTTTAAGTACTTCGTTCATTAATCTCATAAAAGTACTAGGTGCATTAGTCAAACCAAAAGGCATAACTAACCATTCATATAACCCTGTATTTGTTTTGAAAGTTGTCTTCCACTCATCACCTTCCCTCATTCTTATCTGATGATATCCACTTTTCAAATCTAATTTAGAGAAATAGTTTGAACCACTCAAGCAATCCATTAAATCATCCATCCTAGGTAAAGGGAATCTATACCTGATGGCGATCTTGTTTATGGCTCTAGAATCTGTACACATCCTCCATTCTCCTCCTTTCTTTGGACTCAACACTATAGGTACAGCACAAGGACTTAAACTCTCTCTGACCAATCCTTTATCCAATAGTTCTTGTACCTGTCTGCTGATCTCTGCATTCTCTGCTGGAGTCATTCTGTAAGCTGCTTTGTTTGGAAAGCTAGCTCCAAGAATCAATTCTATGTGATGACTGATACTTCTTACAGGTGGTAATTCATTTGGAAAATCATCTACAACTATGTCTACATACTCCTCTAATAATTTCTGAATTTCAGCATGTAATTCATCTATTCTAGTGTTGGTTATAAGAGTCCTAGGTTTACCAACAATAGCAAAACTTACCTCTTCCTCTTGCAGTTGTTCCAGAAATTCTTTCTCTTTGACCAGCAATACCTTTGGGCTGGTTTCCTCCTCTGTCTTCTCTTCCTTTAGAGGAACAAGAGTATGTCTTTTGCCTTCTTTCTCCAGGACAAAAGTATTCTCTTTGCCATTATACATCACATTCCTATCATACTGCCATGGTCTACCCAACAGTACATGACACACATCCATTGGTATCACATCACATATGACTTGATCCTTGCAATTCCCAATCTAGAAATCAACTTTGCACTTCTCATTAACCAATACTTGGTACCCCTTCTGCAACCAAGAAACTCTGTAGGGTGTAGGATGTTTTTCTCTCTGCAATCCTAACTTTTCAACCATCTCTACTGAAACTAAATTATCAGTACTGCCATTATCAACAATTAATTTGCAACACTTACCTTGTGATTTGCATATTGTTTTAAACAAGCTTTTTCTCTATGCAGGTTCATGCACCTCTTTGCTTGGCTTCAGCAAAGTCCTCCTCATCAACAAGGCTTCTCCTACTTTCGGAATCTCAACATGATTCTCAGGTACTCTCTGTTCAATTTCAGCTTGTGTAACTTGAATATTTCTCTGTCTTGCAGCCCCTTCTAGACAATCCCAAGACATATGTCCTGTCTTTCCACAGGTATAACATCTAATCTAATAATTCCTGCCTCTTCCTCAGCCTCTTTGGAAAGATCTTCTTCCCCTGAAGTCTCTTCCTCTCTGAGGTTGTTCTGGTTGTCTTGATGATTCAACTTCTTCCTTCTAAACTAAAGATTTTCCTCTTCCAGTTTGTGGTCCCTTACCTCTGTAAGTCTGACCTCTTCCTCTTCCTGAGTTATTTCTCCTATCCAACTTCTCTTCCACTTTTAAAGCACATTGGTATGCTTCTTCAACTGACTTAGGTGAAAATAAACTCATCTCATCTTGAATGTCAAACTTAAGACCATTCATGTATCTGGCTACCTTCTCAGAAGTGTCTTCTGTGTATCCAGCTCTAATGTTTATCATGTAGAACTCTTCGGTATACTCCCTGACAGTGAGCAGTCTTTGTCTCAAGTTTTGCATTTGTCTGTACAAGACTAACTGATAGTCTTTGGGCAGAAATTTCTCCTTCAGTTTAGCAATCATTCTGCTCCAATTCCTGATTGGTTGCTTGTGTAGTCTTCTTCTTTATGTTTGTACACCATCCCACCAGAGCAAAGCATATCCTTTGAGCCTAGTCACTACGAACTTCACTTTCTTATCCTCAGGTATTTCAGCAAAATCAAAATGCGTGTTCATGGAATTTATCTAGTCAACTAATTCCTCAGGATTTAATCCCCCATCATATGCAGCTATCTCTATTCTTGGTTTTGAACTAGCCCCAATGACTGCCTTCAATATCTTCATTTCAATGTCTTCTTCTGTCCTTTCCTCTGCTTATGCTTCACTCTCTGGTTCAGCTTCATTAACATCACCCGCTTCAGGATCTCTTCTTCCAGCTTCTCTCATGGCTGTCATTTCTTCTCGCAGAACTCTTAACTCCTCCATTACTTCTGCATTGGCTATAGGTCTGCCTCCTCGACCTCCTCTGCCACGTCTTACTCTGAAAACCATTTCTGAGGTAATAATTTTGCTCTCAAATTATTACTGTTCAAATTTATTCCTCTTGCTTCTTTGACCTAGAAAAAGATTAAAATAATTCCTCTTTACACAGCGAAGAAACTCCTTGTTCCTTCAGCTCTGATACCACTTGGTGCAAGGGTGAAGTGTGAAACCTGTTAATGCAGAGTTATCTTTGAAAACTGTCACTATTTTTAACTATATCCATCAAAAGGCAAAACTGTCAAACTAATAGAAGATGCCACAAACTCAGCCAACTGGTCTTCAAATCACAACTCCAATTTGACAGTTCCAAAATTCTTTCTCCACAAAATCTTCTGTGGGCTCTTCTGTAATGAATTTGAAAAAAATCGATCAAGGAGATATAATTTCAATCCAATTCACAGCTAGAGTGGACAAGGATTACGGGAAATGGAGATTTCATTCATCCTCTGAACATTTTGGGGTTTTCCGTCATAGATAACAACCAGGAATCGTTTATAAATTTGGTTGCTGGTTACGTTAAATGCACACAGGAATTTCAATAAAACTGTAGCGACATACTCATAAATTTAACATGATTTCAATGTGAATACCAAAATCCTGGAAGAACTTACAGATCTACACCGTCGACTCCAAGATATGGCCAATGTGTAATTCCTGGCGGCTTAAACATGAATTTTTTTTCACTTGATCAGACACAAAGTAAATAATATTGAATGCCAGGTTTCAAGACGTTTTCCAGGCTTCCATAATCTCTGTCAGAGTCTACATTTTTCTTTTCTTCTACCAAGCTCTCTCTCGCTTTCAAAATTCCAAGCTTGATCTTTTTTTTGCCCCACGACTAGTGTTTAATTACATAACTAAAAATCAGTTTTTAAGATCCATGAAAACAGGATTGAAAACCTAACGAAACCATGACTCGGTTTTTTTTTGTTCCTATGATTCTAGAAAACTCAACTACTTCTATCCTTATCTTATTTCTGTTACAAATGAAGGATCGTGCCTTCTTTGCGCCGAGAGGCGCTCTACAGCCCAGTATGGGGGAGATCTTGTAACGTTACGTAACGTAACGTTATGTAACGTTACGTAACGTTATTTTTATTAATAATTTTTTTTTTTTTAATTATAGGCCAAAATAAATGTCGGCCAGAAAATAAAACTAATATGGGGGAGATGTTGTAATCTTCCTACCTAACAAAATAATAAAAAAGTAAAAATTTAATTATCCTTAAAAAAATATGGATGAGGAAAAAAACACAATATGGGGGAGTTGTTGTAATGTTTTTACTTAACAAAATTTTTATTAATAAAAAATAATTTTTTTAATTATAGGCCAAAATAAATGTCGGCTAGAAAAAAAACCTAATACGGGGGAGATGTTGTAATCTTCCTACCTAACAAAACAATAAAAAACTAAAAATTTAATTATCCATAAAAAATATGGGTGAGGAAAAAAACACAATATGGGGGAGATGTTGTAGTGTTTTTACTTAACAAAATAATAAAAAATGTTGGCCATGCACATGGTTTTAAAACCATAAACCATGTGCATGGTTTTAAAACCATGTGCACATGGTTTTAAACCATGGTTTTAAAACCATGCACATGGTTTATGGTTTTAAAACCATGTGCAAGGCCGCCTAAACAACCCATAGTTTTATTGTACATGGTTTAGGAGGGCCTTGCAAATGGTTTTAAGACCATGTGCAAGGCCTCCTAAACAACCCATGGTTGTAGGAGGGCCTTGCATATGGTTTTAAAACCATGTATGGAGAAATGTTGTAATGTTAGTTCATAACAAAATAAAAAATAATAATAAATATTATATGTGGGCCATAAATAATATTAAATATTAATAATAAAACATTATATGTGGACCTTAAATAAAAAGATGTGTCTTTTGGTTTGAATCAAATCAATGGATACCTACGAAGAGATTTGATCCCTCTCGGCGCTTGATAGAGCCTAGGATTTGGATCTACACTGGTTTATTCCATTTGACTCCTATTCTAAATAAAAACAAAAATTACAAAGAAGAGACCCAACTCTCTTCTAGAAAATCCTTCTTTGTCTTATCAAAGTTCTTTGTCTCCACTATTGAGCTTATGCTCCTGCATCAGGCTACATACCCATAATTCAAACAGCTGACGCAGAATCCAAAGTTGGCGTGAAGTTTTCTTCTTAGCTAATAACTTCTTGTTGTTCTTGTAACAGTAGGTGGCAATCTCGGGGACATTGCCACCTCGTGGCTCTTGTTTATACAAGCTTTTGGTCTAATTGTAACATACCTGATATATCCTCATTAATGTAAATTATGAGAAAATTGGGTAAATTTTTTGCTTTTACTATATCCAATAAGTCAACTATGTTAGTCTCTTGAGAGTGTGTAATCACATAATTGTAAACACTGCTATCATTTTCATCTATTCATATAAACAAGCTATTAATTTAAGTTCCACTGAGTAGTTGACCAAAGGGCTATACCAATGACCATATTAGTAAAAGAATAATGGTAAGAAATTTATAACTCAAATATAGAATCGTATTTTGTTTGCAATTAAGAATCAACAAACTACAATCACTCTAATACAAATCTACATAAGCAAATCTTATTGAAGTTTGAAATAGATACGGCCGTTGCATTAGTCGCTAGACTATCCCTCGTTTGGGATAGCGATTACACATTAATCCTTTCTTTTAAACATCGCTGACATCCCTCATAACAAGGTACCATACTTGTACTTGTACTCTTGGGCGCAACCATTAAAGATGACGCATGCGTCTTGAGTGGAGCAAACAACAAAGTTAAATATACTTCAGATGATAGAAGCAACTAGCTAAGGAATATGCACCTATACAACTAATTTTATTTTACACTTGTCTTTCGAGAGTTATTCCACCATGGTAACACAACTCCTGCAACCACCACTTTATGTAACTCAACATGCATATTAGTACCATAAATCCATGAGTATAAGTCTTATAAACAAGGTAAATTACATCCATAAACAAAACTAATTGTTAAATATACTAATGCCAGTGGGTGGGGGAAACTGCAGAGCATAGAGGGGTTGGTGCAGTTGACAGGTCTTCAAGTGCTAAACCTGGCAAACTGTTGCGATTTAGAAGAAATTTCAGGTCTCAAATTTTTTAAGTGGATGTGGAATCTTAATGTTAGTGGGTGTGGGAAACTGCAGAGCATAGAGGGGTTGGCGCAGCTGACAGGTCTTCAAGAGCTAAACGTGGCAAACTGCTGCGAGTTAGAAGAAACTCCAGGTCTCAAACATTTAAAGTCGTTGAGGAAGCTTAATGTCAGTGGGTGTGGAAAACTACAGCATAGAGGGGTTGGCGCAGATGATAGGTCTTCAAGTGCTAAAAGTGGCACACTGTTGTGAGTTAGAATAAATTGATCTAGGTCTTCAACATTTGAACTCGCTTAAGAATCTTAATTCCAGTGGGTATGGGAAACTGCAGAGCATAGAGGGGTTGGCGCAGCTGACATATCTTCAAGTGCTAAACATGGCAAACTACTACGATTTAGAAGAAATTTCAAGTCTCGAATTTTTTAAGTCGCTGAGGAATCTTAATGTCAGTGGGTGTGGGAAACTGCAGAGCATAGAGGGGTTGGCGTAGCTGACAGATCTTCAAGTGCTAAAAGTGGCAAACTGTTGTGAGTTAGAAGAAATTGATCTAGGTCTTGAACATTTGAACTCGCTTAAGCAGCTTAATGCCAGTGGGTGTGGGAAACTGCAGAGCATGGAGGGGTTGTCGCAGTTGACATGTCTTCAAGTGCTAAACATGGCAAACTGCTGCGATTTACAAGAAATTTCAGTTCTCGAACGTTTAAAGTGGCTAAGGGAGCTTAATGTCAGTGGGTGAGGGAAACTGCAGAGCATAGAGGGGTCGCCCAAGCTGACAGGTCTTCAAGTGATAAATGTGGCAAACTGCCACCAGTTAGAAGATATTGATCTAGGTCTCGAAAATTTGAAGTCGATGAAGAATCTTAATGCCAGTGGGTGTGGGAATCTGTAGAGCATACAGGGGTTGGCAAAGTTGACAGGTCTTCAAGTGCTAAACGTGGTAAACTGCTGCAAGTTAGAAGAAATTCCAGGTCTCGAAAATTTGAAGTCGTTGATGGAGCTTAATGTTTCTGGGCGTGGGAAACTGCACAGAGGTCTCCAACATTTGAAGATCTCGCTGACTGTCCATGGGTGGGGAAACCTGGAAAGAACAGAGGGGTTGGGGTCAGGCCTGGAATTTGACGTTCCACAGAACGTTTTTTTCATTTTTGCACGTATTTGACAGGTGGAAATTTTTTTAACACGTCAACATCTACGTCCTCCAAAATTTTCAAACCATCAATTTGACGTCTACTAATATTTATCAGACGTCAAATTTTATAGTACCTACAGTCTGCAGAGGTAGCATGGCCCTCGTCAGGCTGCTATATTATAGCCTATCCTGTACAATTTTAGTAATTACTCTCCTACAAGGTGTTGGGCCTGCTTCTGCGGTTCTAATAATTTCCCTTGGCCATTGTGCTGGACTGCGCTTCAAAATGTTTAGTTTCTAGCGCACATAATATAATACTTAATACTTCTCAGCTACCCCAGCTACAGCGCAATGCGAATCTCATTTAGAGCAAGCCCTGCCTTGTCAATCGACGGAAAATATTAACCTCAAGTCTAGACGAAGGAAGAAGCAAAACGAAGACTGAATAAATCTTGATACACCATGTGGCATTATAATATTTCACTGGATTTACGCTCTTTGCTTGTGGCCTTTGATTGCATTGTTGCATTTGCAGTAGACCATGGAGAAGTGATGGGAAAAAACAGTCAAATCCGTCTGGCACAAAGCTTAACAGGGTTTTTCAGATGCCATTTTCTCGACAGAATCAGTAAGCTTTGCCTCAGTTTAAGAAAAAAATCTCTATTAAAAACTTGATTTTTTTCAATTCACTTCATAGTTGTCTTCGCCGTAGAGCAATGACTTCACTGGAAATTTATGAAAATTGCTTTTAATATCTGAAATACTTAAGTAGTTTGAAATGTGATGCTTGAATTTCTGTGTTTTGCTATTAAGTAATTATGTCATTGTGACAGTCAAAGAAAGAAAAATATCTTCTTTCATTCGATAAATGATGCATAAAGCTTGGGATTGAGGCCAAAGGTCTCTGCTACAACTTTAAACCTATGTTACCAGAAGTCCTCTGTTTCTTAATTTTTGCACTTTTTTACAATAGAGAACGTTCATTTCTACGTCTTAACCAACAAATACCATTTAACATTGATATAAGTAGAAAATATTGGTTGTTTGATGTCTGTCTTCCAGCTAGATTAGCCCTTGGCTCTCTAGGTTTATTGAGCCTTTGGATTTTTCCCATCTGAATGTATGAAGTTTTTTTTTTATCATTTTAAAATTTGCTTGTTGTGTTGTTGCATATTTTGAGAGTAGTAAATTTTTATGCAAATTTTTTAATCACACTTAAGTATAACATAAAAATATATTTGACAGGCACCAAATTGCCTAGGACGTAAAATGACAGGCACCAAAAACTCGAAAACATCACCAAATTTTCAGAAGACAGGCACTGGAAATTTGAAATTCCAGGCCTGGTGGGAAATAAATTGGAAGCTTCCGTTGCCGGGTGCATGCTTCAGCTAAAATACTTAATCTTGTTTGGTTTAGAAATTTCAGAGGTATCATTTTCTGAAGGCGTTTGCCCAAACCTGCAACATCTCAACATCTATACATGTGGTTTTCTTGCGAAGATTGGAGCATTGCCAAAAACACTAATAAATCTAACATTGAGTGGGTGTTGTGCATTGCGGAAAATAGGAGGGCTTTGTGGTCTTGAAAAGCTTGAGAAAATCGAACTCCTAGACTGTCACAAATGAAAGGAGCTACCAGGTCTTGAAACATTGATATGTTTGGATGAGTTGATTGTTAATTGTCACAATCTGAAGAGAATGGAGGGGTTGGCGCAGTTGACACGACTTCAAGTGTTAGACTTGGAAAACTGCTGTGAGTTAAGAGAAATTCCAGGGTTCGAACAGTTGAAGTCGCTGAGGGAGCTTAATGCCAGTGGGTGTGGGAAACTGCAGAGCATAGAGGGGTTAGCACAGCTGACAGATCTTCAAGTGCTAAAAGTGGCAAACTGTTTTGAGTTAGAAGAAATTGATCTAGGTCTGGAACATTTGAAGTCCCTTAAGAAGCTTAATGCCAGTGGGTGTGGGAAACTGCAGAGCATAGAGGGGTTGGCGCAGTTGACAGGTCTTCAAGAACTAAACATGGAAAACTGCTGCGATTTAGAAGAAATTTCAGGTCTTGAATTTTTAAAGTCGCTGATGGAGCTTAATGATAGTGGGTGTGGGAAACTGCAGAGAATAAAGGGGTTGCCGCAGCTGACAGGTCTTCAAGAGCTAAATGTGGCAAACTGTTGTGAGTTAGAAGAAATTGATCTAGGTCTGGAACATTTGAAGTCGCTTAAGAAGCTTAATGCCAACGGGTGTGGAAAACTGCAGAGCAAAGAGGGGTTGGCACAGTTGACAGGTCTTCAAGTGCTAAACATTGCAAACTTTTGCGATTTAGAAGAAATTTCAGGTCTTGAAATTTAAAGTCGTTGACGGAGCTTAATGTCAGTGGGTGTGGGAAACTGCAGAGCATAGAAGGGTTGGCACAGTTGACAGGTCTTCACGTACTAAACATGGAAAACTGCTACGATTTAGAAGAAATTTTAGGTCTCGAATTTTTTAAGTCGCTGATGGAGCTTAATGTCAGTGAGTGTGGGAAACTGCAGAGCATAGAGGGGTTGCCGCAGCTGACAGCTCTTCAAGAGCTAAACGTGACAAACTGTTGTGAGTTAGAAGAAATTGATCTAGGTCTGGAACATTTGAAGTCGCTTAAGAAGCTTAATGCTAGTGGGTGGGGGAAACTGCAGAGCATAGAGGGGTTGGCGCAATTGACATGTCTTCAAGTGCTAAACCTGGCAAACTGCTGCGATTTAGAAGAAATTTCAGGTCTCGAATTTTTAAAGTGGCTATGGAATCTTAATGTCAGTGGGTGTGGGAAACTGCAGAGCATAGAGGGGTTGGCGCAGCTGACAGGTCTTCAAGAGCTAAACGTGGCAAATTGTTCTGAGTTAGAAGAAACTCTAGGTCTCAAACATTTAAAGTCGCTGAGCAAGCTTAATGTCAGTGGGTGTGGAAAACTGCAGCATAGAGGGGTTGGCGCAGCTGACAAGTCTTCAAGTGCTAAAAGGGGCAAACTGTTGTGAGTTAGAAGAAATTGATCTAGGTCTCGAACATTTGAACTCGCTTAAGAAGCTTAATGCAAGTGGGTGTGGGAAACTGCAGAGCATAGAGGGGTTGGCGCAGCTGACATATATTCAAGTGCTAAACATGGCAAACTGCTGCGATTTAGAAGAAATTTTAGGTCTCTAATTTTTAAAGTCACTGAGGAAGCTTAATGTTAGTGGGTGTGGGAAACTGTAGAGCATAGAGGGGTTGGCGCAGCTGACAGATCTTCAAGTGCTAAAAGTGGCAAACTGTTGTGAGTTAGAAGAAATTGATCTAGGTCTCGAACATTTGAACTCGCTTAAGAAGTTTAACACCAGTGGGTGTGGGAAACTGCAGAGCATGGAGGGGTTGTTGGAGTTGACAGGTCTTCAAGTGTTAAACATGGCAAACTGCTGCGATTTACAAGAAATTTCAGTTCTCAAACATTTAAAGTGGCTGACGGAGCTTAATGTCAGTGGGTGTGGGAAAATGCAGAGCATAGAGGGGTTGCCCAAGCTAACAGGGCTTCAAGTGCTAAACATGGAAAACTAATGCCAATTAGAAGAAATTGATCTAGGTCTCGAAAATTTGAAGTCGATGAAAAATCCTAATGCCAGTGGGTGTGGGAATCTGCAAAGCATACAGGGGTTGGCACAGTTGACAGGTCTTCAAGTGCTAAACGTGGTAAACTGTTGCAAGTTAGAAAAAATTCCAGGTCTCGAAGATTTGAAGTCGCTGATGGAACTTAATGTTTCTGGGCGTGCGAAACTACACAGAGGTCTCCAACATTTGAAGATCCCGCTGACTGTCCATGGGTGGGGAAACCTTGAAAGAACAGAGGGGTTGGGGTCAGGCCTGGAATTTGAAGTTCCACAGAACGTTTTTTTTCATTTTTACACGTATTTGACAGGTGGAAATTTTTTTAACACGTGAACATCTACGTTCTCCAAAATTTTCAAACCGTCAATTTGACGTCTACTAATATTTATCAGACGTCAAATTTTATAGTACCTGCAGTCTGCAGAGGCAGCATAGCCCTCGCCAAGCTGCTATATTATGGCCGATCCTATACAATTTTAGTAATTACTCTCCTACAAGGTGTTGGGCCTGCTTTTGCAGTTCTAATAATTTCCCTTGGCCATTGTGTTGGACTGCACTTCAAAATATTTAGTTTCTCGCGCACATAATATAATACTTAATACTTCTCAGCGACCCCAGCTATAGCGCAATGCGAATCTCATTCAGAGCAAGCCCTCCCTTGTCAATCGACGAAAAATATTAACCTCCAGTCTGGATGAAGGAAGAAACAAAACGAAAACTGAATAAATCTTGATACACCATGTGGCATTATAATATTTCACTGGATTTACGCTCTTTGCTTGTGACCCTTGATTGCACTATTGCATTTGCAGTAGACCATGGAGAAGTGATGGGGAAAAATAGTCAAATCCGTCTGGCACAAAGCTTAAGAGGGTTTTTCAGATGCCATTTTCTCGACATAATCGGTAAGCTTTGCCTCAGTTTAAGAAAAAAATCTCTAATAAAAACTTGATTTTTTTCAATTCACTTCATAGCTGTCTTCGTCATAGAGCAATGACTTCACTAGAAATTTATGAAAAATGCTTTTAATATCTGAAATACTTAAGTAGTTTGAAATGTGATGCTTGAATTTCTGTGTTTTTCTATTAAGTAATTATGTCAATGTGACAATCAAAGCAAGAAAAATATCTTATTTCATTCGGTAAATGATGCATAAAGCTTGGGATTGAGGCCAAAGGTCTCTGCTACAACTTTGAACCTATGTTACCAGAAGTCCTATGTTTCTTATTTTTTGCACTTTTTTACAATAGAGAACGTCCGTTTCTACGTCTTAACCAACAAATACCATTTAACATTGATATAAGTAGAAAATATTGGTTGTTTGATGTCGGTCTTCCAGCTAGATTAGCCTTGGGCTCTCTAGGTTTAACGAGCCTTTGGATTTTTCCCGTCTGAATCTATGAAGTTTTTTTTTTATCATTTTAAAATTTGCTTGTTTTGTTGTTGCATATTTTGAGAGTAGTAAATTTTTATGCAAATTTTTTAATCACACTTAAGTATAACATAAAAATATATTTGACAGGCACCAAATTGCCTAGGACATAAAATGATAGGCACCAAAAACTCGAAAACGTCACCAAATTTTCAGATGACGAGCACTGGAAATTTGAAATTCCATGCTTGGTGGGAAATAAACTGGACGCTTCCATTGTCGAGTGCATGCTTCAGCTAAAATACTTAATCCTGTCTGGTTTAGAAATTTAGGAGGTACTATTTTCTGAAAGCAGAGCAGAGGCAACATCTCGACATCTATACATGTGGTTTTCTTGCGGAGATTGGAGCATTGCCAACAACACTAATAAAGCTAACATTGAGTGGGTGTTGTGCATTGTGGAAAATAGGAGGGCTTTGTGGTCTTGAAAAGCTTGAGAAAATCGAACTCCTAGACTGTCACAAATGAAAGGATCTGCCCGGTCTTGAAACATTGATATGTTTGGACGAGTTGATTGTTAATTGTCAAAATCTGAAGAGAATGGAGGGGTTGGCACAGTTGACACAACTTCAAGTGTTAGACTTGGAAAACTGCTCTGAGTTAAGATAAATTCCAGGGTTCGAACAGTTGAAGTCGCTGAGGGAGCTTAATGCCAGTGGGTGTGGGAAACTGCAGAGCATAGAGGGGTTAGCGCAGCTGACAAATCTTCAAGTGCTAAAAGAGGCAAACTTTTTTGAGTTAGAAGAAATTGATCTAGGTCTGGAACATTTGAAGTCCCTTAAGAAGCTTAATGCCAGTGGGTGTGGGAAACTGCAGAGCATAGAGGGGTTGGCGCAGTTGACAGGTCTTCAAGAACTAAACATGGAAAACTACTGCGATTTAGAAGAAATTTCAGGTCTCAAATTTGTAAAGTCGCTGATGGAGCTTAATGCCAGTGGGTGTGGGAAACTGTAGAGAATAAAGGGGTTGCCGCAGCTGACAGGTCTTCAAGAGCTAAACGTGGCAAATTGTTGTGAGTTAGAAGAAATTGATCTAGGTCTGGAACATTTGAAGTCGCTTAAGAAGCTTAATGCCAGCGGGTGTGGAAAACTGCAGAGCATAGAGGGGTTGGCACAGTTGACAGGTCTTCAAGTGCTAAACATTGCAAACTGCTGCGATTTAGAAGAAATTTCAGGTCTCGAAATTTAAAGTCGCTGAGGGAGCTTAATGTCAGTTGGTGTGGGAAACTGCAGAGCATAGAAGGGTTGGCACAGTTGATAGGTCTTCACGTGCTAAACATGGCAAACTGCTACGATTTAGAAGAAATTTCAAGTCTCGAATTTTTAAAGTCGCTGACAGAGCTTAATGTCAGTGAGTGTGGGAAACTGCAGAGCATAGAGGGGTTTCCGCAGCTGACAGGTCTTCAAGAGCTAAACGTGGCAAACTGTTGTGAGTTAGAAGAAATTGATCTAGGTCTGGAACATTTGAAGTCGCTTAAGAAGCTTAATGCTAGTGGGTGGGGGAAACTGCAGAGCATAGAGGGGTTGGCGCAATTGACATGTCTTCAAGTGCTAAACCTGGAAAACTGCTGCGATTTAGAAGAAATTTCAGGTCTCGAATTTTTAAAGTGGCTATGGAATCTTAATGTCAGTGGGTGTGGGAAACTGCAGAGCATAGAGGGGTTGGCGCAGCTGACAGGTCTTCAAGAGCTAAACTTGGCAAACTGCTGCGAGTTAGAAGAAACTCCAGGTCTCAAACATTTAAAGTCGTTGAGGAAGCTTAATGTCAGTGGGTGTGGAAAACTGCAGCATAGAGGGGTTGGCGCAATTGACAGGTCTTCAAGTGCTAAAAGTGGCAAACTGTTGTGAGTTAGAAGAAATTGATCTAAGTCTTGAACATTTGAACTCGATTAAGAAGCTTAATGCCAGTGGGTGTGGGAAACTGCAGAGCATAGAGGGGTTGGCGCAGCTGACATATCTTCAAGTGCTAAACATGGCAAACTGCTGCGATTTAGAAGAAATTTCAGGTCTTGAATTTTTAAAGTCGTTGAGGAAGCTTAATGTCAGTGGGTGTGGGAAACTGCAGAGCATAGAGGGGTTGGCGTAGCTAACAGATCTTCAAGTGCTAAAAGTAGCAAAATGTTGTGAGTTAGAAGAAATTGATCTAGGTCTCGAACATTTGAACTCGCTTAAGAAGCTTAATGCCAGTGGGTGTGGGAAACTGCAGAGCATGGAGGGGTTGTCGCAGTTGATAGGTATTCAAGTGCTAAACATGGCAAACTGCTGCGATTTACAAGAAATTTCAATTCTCGAACATTTAAAGTGGCTGACGGAGCTTATTGTCAGTGGGTGTGGGAAACTGCAGAGCATAGAGGGGTTGCCCAAGCTGACAGGTCTTCAAGTGCTAAACGTGGCAAACTGCTGCCAGTTAGAAGAAATTGATCTAGGTCTCGAAAATTTGAAGTCAATGAAGAATCTTAATGCCAGTGGGTGTGGGAATTTGCAGAGCATACAGGGGTTGGCACAATTGACAGGTCTTCAAGTGCTAAACGTGGTAAACTGCTGCAAGTTAGAAGAAATTTCAAGTCTCGAAGATTTGAAGTCGTTGATGGAGCTGGATGTTTCTGGGCGTGGGAAACTGCACAGAGGTCTCCAACATTTGAAGATCTCGCTGACTATCCATGGGTGGGGAAACATGGAAAGAACAGAGGGGTTGGGGTCAGGCCTAGAATTTGACGTTCCACAGAACGTTTTCTTCATTTTTACATGTATTTGACAGGTGGAAATTTTTTAACACGTCAACATCTACGTCCTCCAAAATTTTCAAACCGTCAATTTGACGTCTACTAATATTTATCAGACGTCAAATTTTATAGTACCTGCAGTGTGCAAAGGCAGCATGGCCCTCGCCAAGCTACTATATTATAGCCTATCCTGTACAATTTTAGTAATTACTCTCCTACAAGGTGTTGGGCCTGCTTCTGCAGTTCTAATAATTTCCTTGGCCATTGTGTTGGACTGCGCTTCAAAATATTTAGTTTCTAGCGCACATAATATAATACTTAATACTTCTTAGTTACCCCAGCTACAGCCCAATGCGAATCTCATTCAAAGCAAGCCCTGCCTTGTCAATCGACGGAAAACATTAACCTCCAGTCTGGACGAAGGAAGAAACAAAACGAAGACTGAATCAATCTTGATACACCATGTGGCATTATAATATTTCACTGGATTTACGCTCTTTGCTTGTGACCCCTGATTGCACTGTTGCATTTGCAGTAGACCATGGAGAAGTGATGGGAGAAAACAATCAAATTCGTCTAGCACAAAGCTAAACAGGGTTTTTCAGATGCCATTTTCTCGACAGAATCAGTAAGCTTTGCCTCAGTTTAAGAAAAAAAATTCTAATAAAAACTTGATTTTTTTCAATTCACTTCATAGCTGTCTTCGCCGTAGAGCAATGACTTCACTGGAAATTTATGAAAATTGCTTTTAATATCTGAAATACTTAAGTAGTTTGAAATGTGATCCTTGAATTTCTGTGTTTTGCTATTAAGTAATTATGTCATTGTGGCAGTCAAAGCAAGAAAAATATCTTCTTTCATTCGGTAAATGATGCATAAAGCTTGGGATTGAGGCCAAAGGTCTCTGCTACAACTTTAAACCTATGTTACCAGAAGTCCTATGTTTCTTATTTTTTGCACTTTTTTACAATAGAGAACGTTCATTTCTACGTCTTAACCAACAAATACCATTTAACATTGATATAAGTAGAAAATATTGGTTGTTTGATGTCAGTCTTCCAGCTAGATTAGCCTTGGGCTCTCTAGGTTTAACGAGCTTTTGGATTTTTCCCGTCTGAATCTATGAAGTTTTTTTTATCATTTTAAAATTTGCTTGTTGTGTTGTTGCATATTTTGAGAGTAGTAAATTTTTATGCAAATTTTTTAATCACACTTAAGTATAACATAAAAATATATTTGACAGGCACCAAATTGCCTAGGACGTAAAATGACAGGCACCAAAAACTCGAAAACGTCACCAAATTTTCAGATGACAGGCACTGGAAATTTGAAATTTGAAATTTTATAATCATATAATTCACCAATATATATATATATATATATATATATATATATTAGGTTTAACGAGCTTTTGGATTTTTCCCGTCTGAATCTATGAAGTTTTTTTTATCATTTTAAAATTTGCTTGTTGTGTTGTTGCATATTTTGAGAGGAGTAAATTTTTATGCAAATTTTTTAATCACACTTAAGTATAACATAAAAATATATTTGACAGGCACCAAATTGCCTAGGACGTAAAATGACAGGCACCAAAAAC
>LPNX011103512.1:1247472-1310553 GCA_001517045.1 Pseudotsuga menziesii
GAGTTCAAAGGTATTTTACAACACTTTTGTCAAAGCTAATATTAGCATATACAGTAACACAACTCTAGTGTCGATGGTACTTAAG
The DNA here is from genome assembly GCA_001517045.1 of Pseudotsuga menziesii. Lineage (NCBI taxonomy): Eukaryota > Viridiplantae > Streptophyta > Pinopsida > Pinales > Pinaceae > Pseudotsuga > Pseudotsuga menziesii. The sequence goes on from LPNX011103512.1 coordinate 1,247,558, forward strand.
ACGACACCCATCATCTAAAGTCATGGCTTTCTAGCCATAACATCCCTCCCCTAGTGGTTTCGTCCCCAATATCATTTTAGTCATGCAACACTTTCAGTCGCCTAACCTTACCAATTTTATACAAATTTTGATTAAGCTAGTGATTTTACTTACAGTGTTTTTTTTTACTTACACTTCATGTTTTCCGGTCATGCTCTGAGGGGATGTTGCACTGATATATTGTTTTAAAGCATGCATCTACTACAAACATTTGCAACCAAGACAAGGCATATATTGGTGTGATGCTCTTGTTTAGATACTTACATAATCTAAATGTTGATTTTTTATGTGTTTTGTGAGAATCTATCAAAATCAAAATTAGGTGAAATTATACCTAATGTAAGGATATTATAGTAAATTTAATATTGAACTTTGATTATCCTTAACATGAAAGTAGTACAAATGATCGTTGACTATTCAATAAAAAATAATGAAAATGTAGCACCATTGCCAATGCATATTTCCACCCAAACATTTGAGTTAGTAAAATAATTGTTTAACCATCAATATGCGAAGTAGTAATTGGATAATTATGCACCAAAACAATGAAGGATATATGACCATGAGGACTAAAGGAAATGCATTTGAACAAGAATTGTAGCAACAAGATGACTAAGTATTCTACTTTTGAAGAAAGGAATTGTTTGAAACTAGCAAGATGAGCCTACTTCTAGTTTTCACCAAACACATCTCTAAATAAACAAAAAAGAATGAAACAACCCTGCAAATAGAAATGATAGTGGAGAATTGAGGAGAAAACACCAGATATTCCCTCAAACCACATTTTTTCGTTGAGTTAGTAAAATTACTACTTACATAGTAGATATTCCCTATGAAAATTTCTACAAACCATTAATGGGGATAGCACCGAAAATTGGGTTGCACATGTAAACTTTTGGAAGCTAAAACTTTGCAAGTCAATGGAAGACCCAAGATGATATGAGAGCATCCTTCCTCACTCAAATTCTAACATCCCAATTATTTGGGTGTCATGGCTTGTGGGCCATGTGGTTGTTGTCTATGTGATGTCAGTAATTACAAGCTATGTTACTATAGTGCAATATCCTCCATATTTTATTCCAAATTTGTGCTCTCCTATGAGTATGTGCCTCAAGGATCCTCACTACATAAATTTTTGAAAACCATTTATAGGGATAGCACAAAACTATGTGTAGCACATGTAAACTTTTGGAAGCTAAAACTTCGCAAGTCAATGAAAGTCCCCAAGAGGATGTGTAGCATTTTTCCTCACTCTGCTTCTAGCATCCCAACGATTTGGATGTCATGTCTTGTGGACCATGTGGTTGTTATTTATGTGATGTCATTAATTACAAGCTATGTCATTATAATGCAATATATGTTGGGTATATGTTTTATTCTTTTCATGTGTGTTTGGAGGGGTGCATCTGACGACAACATGCCTGACGATCCCCACCATCCAATGCTCTACCATACTTTGCGCTGGCTCACAGGGGCCACAAGGGAGGGGGTGGCGGGTTCTTGACACCCTCCACAAAGTGGACATTGGCAATGGACGTTAGACAGTTGTCGATACGAGCGAAGCAAGATCGAAATCTTTTGGCCTATTTTTGGGTTTTTTTAATTATATGTAATTTAATCTCAATTAAGAAATTGAGGTTTATTTTCTAATCTGGGATAATGAATTAGGGTTTTGGATGTTGCAAAATACCTACAAATTGTATTGTGAGCAATTAATAATCATAATGAGAAAGTAAGAGGTGCGACTCTAAGTTTTGTTGGTTTTCCTAATTAAGGGTTTCCAAGATAAATCTGTGTATTACGTGTGAATGTGGTGGTGTAATCTCTATTTTGCTTAAAAGAATCTGTATCCTTCACTTCTCTGCACATGTTTAAAAACTTACAATATCCTCTAGATTTTGTTCCACATTAGTACTCTCCTATGTGTGTGTTGGTTGTGTGTTGTGAATAATTATTCATGTATGAACAATAATTGCGAAAAAGGTGATTTAGAGACACTAGCCACACCAATAACTTTTCCAATTTGAAAGTCTTTGGGCTACAAGCCTCCAAGGTGATGTTATAACTTTCTCTCATTGATGCCTTGCGAGCCCTCTCTTGTTAATGTTTGTTTATTCATATTAACAAGTCATTTTACTTATGTCATATAATGTAATTTTGTTCCGCATTAATGTTTAAAAGGGCATGAACAATGTGTTGTTTATAATTATACACAATTTTACTTTAGTAACATATGCCCATGACTTACTTTCAATCTACAACTAGCATAGATTCATTGGAGCTACCAAGCATCGAGAGGGATCCAATTTTCTTTATCTCAAATTTTTACATGTTCAAAAAAATTTACATCTCAAGAATTTTGATTACTTCGGTGTTTGGTAAATCCGGGTTATCAATCTATGATGGTTTTTTTTTAATAAACCAATATGGATTTTTTAATCACTTTTCATTTGGTTTTAATTTTTTAATTTACAAGCCGACATTAAAAAATTAATTATTTTTTGTTTTTGTAATGTAAGATAACGTTACCTTATGTTACGTTATGTGGCAATAATGGTTGAAAAGACACATTGCGAAGAAACACTAAAGAGTAAAACCTACTCATTTTATTTTATTTTTTGACCAATTTGAAAAGACCTCTCAAACATTGATTTTTTAAGTGCATCTTCGTAGAACTCTCAAGCTTAATTGATGGTTGGCTTGTTGTCCAACACTTTATGTTCATACATATGGTGGGTATAGGGTCTAATTATTGTCAAATTGCAACACATTTAGCGCTAGATAGAATTGATCACAATCTTAGATATACCTGGCAAGTGAAAAGTAAAAGGCAATCGAGAGCTAACCAAAGAAAATTTTAAGGGCGAAATTTAGCCCATGGATTTTTTATGTTGTTTTCAAAGAAGGATTCGCCAATTTGCATTTTTTGAAACCCTGTTTCGCCCAATTTTGATGGGGTAAATTTTTTTCACTCTAAAAATTGTCATATTATTATATAATCTATATAAAATCCATAGAATTTGAAATGCTTTTAGAAAAATATAGCCAAATATTTTATATTTGACATTTTCAGAATTGGTCAGATTCCCCAAGGCTTATACACTTTTAAATTAGTATGGATCCTTAAAATTTCCCTTGGAACTAACCCTGACTCTAACTACACAGGAAAGAACCAGAACAAAAACAATAGACCCTAACCTACCCACAAAATTTGAATCCAGAGGTTTACTAGATTCAACAAAACTAACATAGACTTCCAGGAAGTTGTTTTAAAAGTGGTAAAAGAAGCCACCATGAAGGTCTCCACCAAGACCACAAGGAAACTGGAAGCGATATCATTGTGAAAAGCTGGAGAAGGTAAATAAAATAGAGAAACATTTCCATATTCCAATGCAATGGCCACCAATTTTTACATTGTGTATGGGTCGCTGCCCACATACATCCAGTGGGATAGCCCCAAACAATTAGAAGCTTACATCAACCAATGATTTCAGCTGGTTATCTGGCTAGCCAATCTAGCCAGAGAAAAATCTAATGCTCTCAAACTATGATGTTTTTGGATGTCATTTCAAAATAGTAAGCTTCATAAAATTGGCGAATTACTGACTCGAAAATTAGGTTAGCAAGGAAATGCTGGTAATCACTAAAAATAGTAAATATTAATATATTAAAATGAGTATTCTCTTTTACATTTATTGTTATATTTTTTACATTATTTTTTTACCTTATAATCATTTATAAATTAACCACCTCTTAAATTCAAATTTTAACAGAATACTAAATCTACTTTTAACTGGTTACACCCTCTATATTAATCTTAGTAAGTCTAGCAGGTTAATGGCTGCAGTACTAATTCATTAAATTCATTACATGTGATCTCTAAAAAGCATCCATAACAAGACCCCTGTTGTTTTCAAATATTGTATTTTACCAAAAAACACTCAGAAATCTTGGTTCATTGAACACACAACTTTCCCTTGTGATTATATAACCCACAAATCTAGGAAATATGGCTGAGTCTAATGCAAACAGAAGATTGATAACCATGGCTGAGTCTAATGCAAAGAGAAGATTGATAACCATGATACAAAAATGACTCCCAGTAAACTACTGTATTTTTTAATGAACCGGACAGGGATAACCATTAACAGGCATGTGTGTAATTCTAAGGAGAACATATCTGGTTTTATATAGGAGGCACCTGTGCTTGGAGCAGAAAATAGACATGAAAGCAATAAAAAGCAATAAAACATCAGCTTTAGAAGTGGCAGCACAGTACTGACTTCTAATTACTATCCATAAACTACATTAATGCAAAGAAAAAAAAATAGAAGCTGATTATTTGTGCTAACCTAAGCTTGACTCTGCAATCCTGCTTGTTGGCACAGCACCGAGAATGTAATTACATTAAAAGACATTCACATGCCGAATTAAATCTACCATATAAAAAAATCATAAAATTTCTTGTCCATGCTTATAATAGGCGATGAAGGATATAATACACTGGCCCTCTTAGAGATAAATCATAATAGTTATAAAATCCTCAAATAAGAACTTTGAGCCCAAGTAAAGTGATAATCCCTCCTCCCTTAACAAAATAAGGAGTGACACTTAATGTTTCTATTCTCCATCTTTGAGCCCAAAGTTTACATAATAAAATAAGCACATAATTCAACCTCTGTGAAGTCTAGAGTTTTGTAAAGAGAAGAGGGACAAAAACATGAAAGTATTTATGTATGTATGAAAAGCAGCCAATATCACAGGCGAGTGTAACAAACTAACCAACTTCTTTCTTCTAACTATCACTAATTTTCAATGGAGAACAATCGCCATGACGAATAGATTGCATCACTACCCCTGTTGGGTTTTAGCTATTTCAAATATTTCAGTTTATCGTTCCTTTCAAAAACTACTGAGCCAATTATACTTATTATATACCTATTGTGAAGCTATTATAGCTAACCTCTTGTATACATCACACTTTTTATATAATTTAGACAGTACATCAAACAATTTTGTAGTGAAATCAGCAATTAACTTCAAATATTTGTCAAGTACCTATAATTTTCCCATAAAGTGGGCGCTCTCACTCATAATACAGCATAAGCCACAGAAAAACAATTTAGGACAATCTTCTTTGAGGTAGCATTGAAGACTTCTCTCTTTCCCTGATTGATAAAAATTTTGATAACTCGTGTTCCAGTTCTGGTAGAGAACAGGGTAGAATATCCCAAAGAACGAATTAATGAATGATTATATGATGAGAGAGTTTCAACTATCAACTGTACATCTTCAGACAATCACTTACCCAAACTCACCTATCTGTATACCACCTGCTCAGAAGAATAGATGGAGGAGGAATAGTTTCATATGTTGCACTTATCATGTCCACTAAACCACGAAGGTTGATCTGCTCTTAAGAGCTCGTCATGCTCAAATTCAGGGAGACAGTGTTGCTGCAATTCTTCTCTCCATTCTTCTTGGGCTTCTCTACTGCTAGGTGCTGCCTCAATAGTGGCATTGTCTGCATCTGGAAAATCAAATTTTACACGTTCTGCAACTTGGCACATTGGACACGCAGATGATTTTTGCAGGCGACTCTCTAGAAGCCGCTGGTTCAGCGTGGCAATCTCAGTAGCATGTCTACGCTTCAATTTTTGCATGTCCCGACGCAATGCTTCTGCATCTTGATCAACACGGGAAGCAGCTTCCTGCACAATTGGAGAAAGAGCATAGCCATTAGTCATGGAACAATTCAAGAAAAGTGTGGGAACCAATTAAACAAAAGAACTATCTTACTTGGACAATTGATACAGCTTCTTCTGCCTCTTTCAACCGGACCACCAACTCTCCAGCTGCTTGAACTGCTTCTACAGTGTCCCTTAATTGGGCTTGCAACCCATCTATCTCATCTTTCATAATCTTAGATTCTAGTTCGCTATCAAGCTTCATGGCTGCTAGTTCTGCTGCCTGAGATTCAATTAAGGACAATGCAGCACCCTTAATGCCAGCCATTACAGCAGCCTGTTTGACATCTGCTACACCTTCTCTAATTTTTCGGTGCTTGGCACGCAAGCCCATGTATTTTTCTTGAAGCTCTGCATACTGATCCAGAATGCGTGCATGACCCTCCATGGCCATCTGGAGTGCTTCCTTCAGCTCTTCAGAACATCTTTGCTCATTTTCCACTTCTTGCTTTCTTTTCTCTGCTAAGCGATTGACAGAATCAAGCTCTGCTCTTAAGTCATCAACCAAAGAGATCCATTCACTTTCCCTCTCTGTCCATTGCCGATTCTCCTCCTCCCATTTTTTGTCTGACAAAGCGTCTCTAGTTTCATCAGGAGCTGCAACAGGCAACTCAGGGATGGTACAGAGACTCAGGGAATGAGCAGATTCGCTAAATTCAGGCCTCTGAATAGCTTGGTTGACAACAGAGAGCCGCAATTTCTTGGCAGAAACACAACTGTTGAAATCTAAATAATACTGCAACTGAGTTCGCAAATTATTTATCTCTTCCATTAATGCATCCCTTTCCCCTAATTCGCAGAAGCTACGGTACTTCTCTAGTTCCTCTGAAAGACGTTTTTCCTCAATCATTGCCCGTGTCACTTCTGGGTGATTCTGGAATTTGTCTTCCAATAACTGCATTTACAAACGAAATTAGACGGGTGAGGGATCTATTCCAAACTACAGAAATTTTTATTCTGCCAAATATGCTTTTCAGGTAAAGATAGAAGGGGCAATTGCATGATGCACAGAATAAAACAGACCTTGTGTTCAAAAGCCAGTGATGCCAGTTCTTCTTTCAGAAATTCCTCACTTGAGATGGCACCATCCACAAAAGTTTCAAGACGGGAAATTTTTTCCTCTCTAGCCTGCTGTATAATGGAATTGCATTCTCGCTCATGTTTGTACTGTCGAACCTGCATGAGCCAAAATGTCAAAATGTATGCATGGTTAGCTCAACTTTCTAAAATTGCCAATAAATTTTCTTCATTAAACATACAAAGACAGATATTTTTTATTAAAAGTGAAACGTGTATCTTAAAACACTGAAAATTTATTGCTGAATTTGAAGTAAATTCAATTTGCAGACACTTTCAAATCATTTGTTCTTCCCGCTCAGCAACAGTTTACCAATGATCAGCAGCTGTAATCAAAGACCTGGGATGTTTGACAAGAAATTCCACTTGCCACAAGTAATAAGGTTTTGAATGCCACAGAGAGTCCAGAAAGCAGCTACAACATATGGCCAACCAATAAGTTGGAAGGATCACAAAAGCAATTGAATTTATCTCTAGGCAAATATGGGAAACTGGTTGGAAAGTCTCATGAAATTAGCCAATTATATGGCCAAAAAATGCAACCATGGCATCTTATGAAGGTGAACTTAGATCTCATTCTATACTTGTTTTGGAAATGCCCGTCTTTCCGAAATAAGAGATTCAGAATTCCTGTAGATATTTCTCTATATAGAGCAGCTGGAATGTTTGGTTATCTAGTTATTGATCATTTTGAAACACATCAGGTTCAATCAATCTCATCAAGCTTTCTGGTACTTGGGAAAGCACTGAATATTAAACCAGCGTAAATCCAAATCCTAGGCTCTATCAAGCGCCGAGATGGATCAAATATCTGGGGGTGCAAAGCTCTATCCATTGACTTGATTCAAACCAAAAGACACATCTTTTTATTTTATTTAAGGTCCACATATAATATTTTTATTATTAATATTTAATATTATTTATGGCCCACATAATATTTTTTATTATTTTTTATTTTGTTAGGAACAAACATTGCATCATTTCCCTATACATGGTTTTAAAACCATATGCAAGGCCCTCCTACAACCATGGGTTGTTTAGGAGGCCTTGCACGTGGTCTTAAAACCATTTGCAAGGCCCTCCTAAACCATGTACAATAAAACCATGGGTTGTTTAGGAGGCCTTGCACATGGTTTAAAAACCATGTGCAAAGCCTCCTAAACCATGTACAATAAAACCATGGGTTGTTTAGAATGTCTTGCACATGGTTTTAAAGGCCAACATTTTTTGCGGATAATTCAATTTTGTGTTTTTTTTCTTGACTCACATTTTTTTTTACGGATAATTAAATTTTTACTTTTTTATTGTTTTGTTAGGTAGGAAGATTACAACATCTCCCCCATATTAGATTGTTTTATTTTGGCCTATTAAAAAATTTATTTCCCATAATATTCACTATCACTATTATTTTTTGCCGACATGTTACAAACGTTACATCATGTTACAAGATCTCTCCCATAATATTCACTATCACTATTATTTTTTGTCAACATGTTACAAACGTTAGTAATGTTACATCACGTTACAAGATCTCCCCCATACTGGGCTGTAGAGCGCCTCTCGGCATCTCCCCCATACTGCAACCATGGCATATTATGAAGGTGAATTTAGATTTCATTCTATACTTGTTTTGGAAATGCCCGTCTTTCCGAAATAAGAGATTCAGAATTCCTGGAGATATTTCTTTATATAGAGCAGCTGGAATGTTTGGGTATCTAGTTATTGATCATTTTGAAACACATCAGGTTCAATCAATCTCATCAAGCTTTCCGGTACTTGGGAAAGCACTGAATATTAAATGTATAGATATTAGATGACTGTTGATTAGGAAACCAATGTTTTGTTTTCAGGGCACTAGTAACAATGTAACAAAGAAAAGAGGTTCTCCCATTTAAAAAGAAGGGTAAAAAAAGAGAGATTTCTAAGACCAAATATTTTTTGAAAGATGTCATCTTGAATAGAATTCTTAAAACTCTTCCAAAAAGTGACAAGAATCCAATTACCAAGAGTGTAAAGTAAACATGCCAAGTGGTTCTTCAAAAAATAATTTTGCAGACAGAATCTCTATGGTGTTCTCTGGAATCACTCTGTATCCGAGATTCCTCCTTCCATGGCAGCAGAGGAGGGAGACAGAATCCTGGGCTCTCCTTGCTGCTCCCATTTTCATCCCTCTCAGACAGCAGATGTTGCCTTCAAGACGCTAGCATGAAACAGAAGCCAAAAAGGAAAGCCTGGAAGATGTTAAATCTACCAGTGAAAAATTAAACGGCAACCTAGTCCAAAAACAATGGTGACATAGATCCAGCACCAATAGGATCCCCTAATGCAAGGCAAGGTTAGGCATTGCTATTTTGAAAAAGGGTTTTACTCTCTGCCTACAAATCAAAGGCAGACAAGATGACCTTTAGAGGAGGGTCCATGGTTTATTGGAGGCAATGATCTTTACCTAAACATTTGGTTTTTTAATTTAAATAATGATCTTTACTCTCTGCCTACAAATCAAAGGCAGACAAGATGACCTTTAGAGGAGGGTCCATGGTTTATTGGAGGCAATGATCTTTACCTAAACATTTGGTTTTTTAATTTAAATACTGAAGCCAAAATCCCTGCAGCTGGACCAGTTGGGGTTCATCTTCCCTTCCTTTGCTTATTTCTCCGAGATGAAGGGTACTCTGCAAGAAATTTGAAATCTGCTCGATAGACCAAAATCAGGGATCTATGCCTGCACTTGGAGAAAGGTCTTCCAGAATCCATTAAAATTCAACCGAGTGACTTGGGTTCACATTCAAAATATGGAATATGAGCAGATTCCCTTCAAATGTAACTTCTGCCATGAGTACCAACACTTCACCAAAGACTGCCAAAAGGAGAAGTTCGTAACTTGGTTTCACAGACTAGGCCTCCACAGTCAGAGGAATAGCAAAAGGAAGCGAGTGCAGAGGGATCTATGATTGTGCTTGAGGTTGTGAAGAAGTTGACCTGAAGAAAGGTCTTCTGGAATCCATTGAGATTCAACTGAGACTAGGTTCACATTCAAAAAACAGACAATAAGCAAATTCCCTTCAAATGTAACTTCTGCCATGGGATCAATTAGGTGAAGAGGGGAAAATCACCCTGGAAAATGTAAAACCTTTCAAAGAAGACAGAATAATGAACAAATCAGCCTGGACAGCTGACTCGTGAAAGGATCTCCTCCAGCTCTCAATAAAGGATGGAACCCCATGACCCCATGATCTTCAGATTTATACCCATCAAGTGATAAGAAGAGTATTGGAGACTAAATTAATGGACAAAAGAAATCATCTTCTCCCTTACCCAGATAAGGCGACCAGAGGATTTACAGCAAAGATTTTCCAAGCAGTTGTGGAAGAATGTAGAAATCAGGGAAGGATAGGGGGTCATATAAATTCCATGTTCTTATCTCTCATCCTGAAGGAAAGTAATCCAGCAAAATTGTCAAGATTCAAACCAAGGCAATGTCACATTAAAAGTATATTCCAAACTTATAGCCTTCAGCTTTATATAGCATCCCATCAAGTGACAAGAAGAGTATTGGAGACTAAAATAACAAACATATATAGCTGAAATCTAGAGATCAAAACACAAAATTCTTTATCTGCTGGCCACCAAAAGAAGGTAATCATCTTCTCCCTTACCCAGATAAGACAGCCAGAGGATTTACAGCAAGAATTTTCCAAGCAATTGTGGAAGAATGTAGAAATCAGGGAAGGATAGGGGGTGATATAAATTCCATGTTCTTATCTCTCACCCTGAAGGAAACTAATCCAGCAAATTTCTCAAGATTCAAACCCAGGGAATGTCACATAAAAAGTATATTCCAAGATTATAGCATCTATAATCAAGAAACTTCTCAGCAAACAAAATTCTGAAGAACAGGGAGGTTTGGAGCCTAACAAATTTATCTTAAAGCATCATTCTGGTGCAGGAAGCAATACAATTGAGCAAGAAATCCCAGAGACAGGATATGGTGATTAAACTAGGTCATGGAAAATGCTTTTGACAGAGTCAGCCTCTCATTATCTATAAGGATTTAAGATCCTAGCCAAGTTCGGTTTTGAAGAGGGATTCATAGATTGGGTTAAGGCATATCAGCTCATCCTGGATTGCCCCACCTTGACGATGGAAACTAATCCAACAAATTTCTCAAGATTCAAACCCAGGCAATGTCACATAAAAAGTATATTCCAAGCTTATAGCCTCTATAATCAAGAAACATCTCAGCAAACAAATTTCACAGGGAGGTTTGGAGCCCAACAAATTTATCCAAGAAAACATCATTCTGGTGCAGGAAACAATACAATTGAGCAAGAAATCACAGAGAAAGGACATGGTGATTAAACTAGTCATGGAAAATGCTTTTGGCAGAGTCAACCTCTCATTATCTATAAGGATTTAAGATCCTAGCCATGTTCGGTTTTGAAGAGGGATTCATAGATTGGGTTAAGGCATATCAGCTCATCCTGGATTGCCCCACCTTGACGATGGAAGACCATCTACCTTGTCCAAAGTCACAAGAGGGATCAAGGCAAGAATGCCCTTCATCCCCCAACTTCCTCTATATTAATCTAACAGAGGCCCTTGGAGGAACCCCCAATTTCACTCACTGTTAGTTGATGTTGTCAACAGTAGTTTGCCGGGTTGGTGAAAGCAGGTATTTAATACAGCCCCCCACCGAGGTTCAAGTTCTTCCAAGTGAAACACAAATGCTTGTGCCTGTTCTTGCACTTGTGGATGTGTTGTGCACCAATGGAAACATTCAAGTTCATCACCCTGGGGGGCTCCCCAGCATAGATCCAAATCCTAGGCTCTATCAAGCGCCAAGAGGGATCAAATCTTTCGAGGTGCAAACCTCTTCTTAAGTATTGCACTCAACTATCAGTTTAGGTGTGATTCAGACCAAAAGACACATCTTTTTATTTAGGGCTGACATATAATATTTTTATTATTAATATTTAAAACTATTTATGGCTGCCATACAACATTTTTTATTATTTTTTATTTTGACAGGAAAGAACATTACAACATCTCCCCCATACCTGGTTTTAAGACCATGTGCAAAGCCCTCCTAAAACCATACATTGTTTAGGAGACCTTGCACATGGTCTAAAACCATTTGTAACGACCTCCTAAACCATGTACAATAAAACCATGGGTTGTTTAAGAGGCCTTGCACATGGTTTTAAAACCATTTGCAAGGCCCTCCTAAACCATGTACAATAAAACCATGGGTTGTTTAGGAGGCCTTGCACATGGTTTTAAAACCATGTGCCAATTTTTTATTTTTTATTATTTTGTTAAGTAGGAACATTACAACATCTCCCCATATTGTGTTGTTTTTTTTACCAACATTTTTTTTGCCCGATATAATTAAATTTTTTTATTTTTTAATGTTTTGTTAGGTAGGAACATTACAACATCTCCCCATTGAAAATTATAAGTAAATAGAAGTAAATCTTTATAGCCGACATTTACATGAGGAACGTTACATAACGTTACAAAATCTCCCTCATAATATTTATAGCCGACATTTACATGAGGAACGTTACATGCATGAGGAACGTTACGTTACAAGATCTCCCCCATACTCCCTCATAATCGGATTCTCACCTCTCCCTCATAATTGGAAATCATAAGTAATTATAGGCGACATTTACATGAGAAACATTACATAACGTTACAACATCTCCCTCATAATCGGAAATCATAAGTAAATAGAAGTAAATATTTATATCAGACATTTACATGAGGAACATTACATAACGTTACAACATCTCCCTCATAATCGGAAATCATAAGTAAATAGAAGTAAATATTTATAGCCGACATTTACATGAGGAACGTTACATAATGTTACAACATCTCCCTCATAATATTTATAGCGGACATTTACATTAGGAACTTTACATGCATGAGGAACGTTACGTTACAAGACGTCCCCCATTCATGAGAAACATTACATGCATGAGGAATGTTACATTACGCTAATGCTTGTGCTTGACCAATGGACACTTGTGCAGCTTTGGTGGAATATATTTGGGCTCCTTGGCCTCATTGTGATAAGAGGAAGCTATAGTTCAAAAAAACAAACAGTTTGTTGATGACACTATCTACAATCATGGCAAAAATATTTAAAAAGTTTCTAGACCTTTTCCTCGTGGTCTCCGAAGGAAAACTAGTATGAAATCCAAAAAACTTGGCATTGACGTCGATGGCTGTAAATTAAAGCAGGATATCAACAATCCTTTACTTCAAATATGAAGCTAAATGGGGAGTAATTGCATAACCTGGAATTTCAATTGCTGTAGAGAAAGGTTACCTTTCAAGGACTGGCCTCCAGTTTTAGAAAAGTTTAGAAGGAAAATTCAACATTCAAGAGACCCAACAGCTAAGCCCAAATGTACAAATGGTACTCGTAAAATCAATGCTATCATGTTTCTGCACTCTCATGTCTCCACAAGAAGTGTTACTTGAAATGGGGAAACTAATCATATTTCTTCTGTTGATATAAGGGAGGAAACAAAGGGAAAAAATCACCTTGATCATTGATGGCTTGGGAAAAAGCAAAACTTCCATATCTAGTTGGGGTTTTGGGATAAAATACTCCATATCGAGTCAGGATCCTGGGATAAGAGATTCTTTCCTATCCAACATTGTTATGGGAGCTAAAGTCTTATGGAAATCAGGTTTCTGGAAAAACAGCATGGTGGAAGGAAGCATGCTGGAAAATATATTTTAAAGAGGCAGAAAGAAATAGGATCGTTTTGCAAGACCCTCCCCTATGGATGTTCCTAAACCTGTAAGACAATCCTAAGGGCATTCACCCTTATCAAGACTCACTCTTTCAGGTCACCCATGAATGAGAAAACAAACAAAATATGGAGGGACTCCATTATGTCCCCTAAGCGGAGGGGTAGAAAATAATGGTGTTCACGCTCTTGCTGATATTTCTCTTTGGAGTGAAGATGAGAAACCAGTTTGGAGAGGAAGGAAGTAGCCTTCAAATCTTCCCCTTCATTTGATAAAGCACTGGAAGTAAATGACCCTAACCCTGAAAGGTTCAGCCCCAACTGCTTTCAGAAGAACATGGAGGTTTGGAAAACACAACAGGACAATACACTGTAAAGCAAGGGTACGTTACTATTTTGAAGCAGTCTACTCCTGGGGATCCCATGTGCTTTCATTATATAGGACAAGGACTCCATTATGTCCCCTAAGAGGAGGGAATCCATGTGCTTACAAAATATGGAGGGACTCCATTATGTACCCTGAGAGGAGGGGCAGAAAATAATGGTGTTCACACTCTTGCTGATATTTCTCTTTGGAGTGAAGATGAGAAACCAGTTTGGAGAGGAAGTAGCCTTCAAATCTTCCCCTTCATTTGATAAAGCACTGGAAGGAAATGAACCTAACCCTGAAAGGTTCAGCCCCAACCGCTTTCAGAAGAACATGGAAGTTTGGAAAACACAACAGGACAATACACTGTAAAGCAAGGGTACGTTACTATTTTGAAGCAGTCTACTCCTGGGGATCCCATGTGCTTCCATTATATAGTACAAGATCTTGCTCCCATTCCCAACTCCAAAGCCAAGCTGCTAATTACTGGAAAATTGTTTAAAAAGGTATTCTTTGTCCATCCTGGTGAGTTCATTTGTAAAGATGGTGAGGTAACCATGACCCATCTTTCACTTGACTGCCCCTTAGTGATCTCACCATGGATTCTGGAACCTTATTATCTCTGAAATAAATATCCTTCTATCTCATAGACCATCCAGCTGGGATCAAATCCTTGCTGGCTGGTACAAGAGCTACCCTAGAGTCGTGAAGGGAAAGACTTTAATCAAATCCATATTGCCCCTAATCCCTAGTTTTGCTTTGTGGTAAGAATGGATGAACAGAAACAATCTCATTTACAATGATAAAGAGAGAAATGTTGAGTAGTTAAATTATATCTGTTGCCATAATCAGAGAATCAATTATGACAGATTAGCAGGGTATAAAGGATATAGAGAGGCTCAATACCAAAGAGAAACAGTGGTTCAATACCTGACAGCTAGCAGGATGGACAGCAGAATCTGAGAAGCAAAAATTATTGTCAAAAAAACGTTTATTTCATCTTAATCTCTCTGAGAAAAGCATAAAAGACTGGATAATCTCCCAGCAAAGCTCTGTTCTCTTCTTTGATGAATTAAAAGGAAATCCTCATCCTGCAGGATCTGGTGGTCTAATCTTTGACTCAAAAGGAGTCATAGCCAGCAAATTCTCTTGGAATTTAGGAGCCACAGCAGCAAACAGTATGGTAGAATACTTGGCAATTCTCCAAGCAGTTGAATGCCTAGTGAACTTCACAGTAGACCAAATCACATGATTTGGGGATCCATAGTTAATAGTGGCACTGGGCGGCTACGGTTTGGGGATCTATAGTTAATAGTGGCACTGGGAAGCCTTACTCCAAAAATCATCCTCCAAATAATCTTCAGCTGAATATGTTAAATTGTTAATCCACATAGTATATCTCTGTTGGACCAGTTTGCATATAAGATGAGATAAGATAATTTTATTAATGTACAAAAATAGGTCAAAGGGGCCGGTAGGTACATCAGAATCAAAACATAAATATGGCATATCTAGAGAGAATATAACAGGGAAGGCAATAAATTGGCAAATGAAGTACTGCCAGTTCCAGAAGGAGCACCACAAATATAGATGCAAGGACCAGTAAAATCACCTATCCTTCCTAGGATCAGCTTGCTTCAGTTGGATGAATAAAAATTTCAAATGGAGATGTTTCATATGGAAAATGGCAGTCTGGCAACCATGACTAGACTGAAGTTCACAACAAACAGGGACAACTTGAAAAAATACTCAAGCCAACTTGTGTTTCACACACAAGGATAGCAGCATAAAAGCATGCATGAGCCACCAGATTCTGAGTATAACTAAGCCTAAAATTCTGGAAATTTTCAGCATATACTTACAACAGTTTATATGTGTAAACTTTAAAGCAATATTTCTCTTTTGTTAGTAATATATTTGTAAACTTTGAAGTACTAAGAATGGCACAAAATCCAAGAATACCAGAAATTTGAACATATTAGCAGTTAATTTGTATAGCTTCATGACAGGCAGGAGTGAGTTATAGAGATTCCCAGTAATCCCTGTTTCAAAGTCAATAAAAATTTTGTTCTGTCAGAAAAGATATACCAAGCGGTTAAGGTGCTCAATTTCCGTGACTTGCTTGCTGCAAACCTCTTCTAGGACCATTTCTCTTCTTATGGACCCAGCTAAAACTCCTTCCACTGCCTGATTCACCAAATATAAGATAAATAATCAAATCACATGAAATCAGTTTTTCGGCCAATTTAAAAAAAAAATCTTCAAATTACACAAGGTAGATACTTACTTGACTAAGCTCATGCCTAGGTCCTTTTGAACTTCTTGTTTTTTCAAGAGGCATTAACTGCCATTGGGACTTATCTTGCATGTCTTCTATGTCCTTGAAGGAATTTGCCTCAACAATATCAAGTCTTCCACAAGATGCACGCATCTCTGCGATTAGAGATGTTGCTGCAGAGGATTCCTTCTTTGGAGAGGTCTGTACACTTTTATCAACTTTGTCAAGAAGCTGAGTTGGCGTCTTCAGGTTTAAAGTTTGGAAAGAGAATCTTGCAGAAGATTTTCTTACAGCTGAACTTTGTTGGTGGATATCAAAAACATGAAGGCCGCGTTGGAGACTAGCAGCCAGTCTATCTGTTCTTGAATTGCCACTTTTGTTGGACAGAGGATGGGTACTCTTCCTTACAGACTGCGCAAAGGATAAGTTCAACATCTCTGAACCCTGCCCAGAGTTTCTATTTTCATCTGAAGGAGATAATGTTGACTTGCAAAATGATTTGTTCACACTCTTCCTACCCTCTTGAATCCGAGGCGAGACACTGAGTGGTGGACTCTGAAGAATGGGAGATGAAGAGGATGGGACAATGCTTAAAGTGGGAGACAAAGTATTCGGTATATTATAAAGACTACCATTTTCACTGACAGTGGCATCACATGCAGGCCCTGTATTATTATCACATGAATTTCCCAAACTTTTGGTTGCTGGCATATCATCCTTAATATCCATATCACAAGTAGATAAACTATTATGTGGATGAGATTCAATGTCATCTATAAGTACTTCTTGAGCAGTTTCAGCACTTGAATGGATTTTTGAGATAGCCAATTCCATTGGGACCTGTTCAACATCAGAAGCTCCAGAGCCCACCTTTCTGGATTCAGAATGCTCCATGCTGGGTGTCAACGGAGATATTTCTTTAGAAGCCTGCAGAGAAGATTTACTATCTGCTTGGATCTCAACTGTTTCACAATCCTCAAAATGGACAACGTCTAGAATTTGACAACTTAAATTGGCCCCTGTTTGATTTTTTCCCATATCCACATCTCTTACTGTTGATAGTTCATTATTGAGTTCTTTACTTTCTACCACCAAATCTATTGTTGAAGGGCACAAATCATTGTTTGGCTCAATTTTAGTCGAAGCGCTAACATTTTCTCTATTCAAGCCATACAAGTCATTTTGGATTTCCTCCTTTTCACAACTGCTTGAGGTCCTTGAGTCCTTTGTGGATTCTTCATCAATTGTCGATAGAATTGTTCTGTCGGAAGATAATGATTCAACTGCATCCTCGTCTATCTCCATTTCTTCATCACTGTCAGTATCCGTATGTGGCAGTGTGAGTGGGCGACAAAGACTTAGCCTCAGCAGATTATAACTTCTACGAGCATTCCAGCCTGTCGAATAGCCACCATTATTGGCAGGTTGGTTGTTGTCTTTTGACTTCATCCTCATTAGCTCATCCTATTTCACATAAAAAACAAAAGTAATTGAGCAACAAAGACATTCAACATGCAATGGAATACATTCAAATTATTCAAATATGTAAGTACCTTCAGCTGCCGTATCTGATCCCGCAATAAATTAACATCATTTTCTGTTTCTTCATTCACAACAGCCTTGTTCTGTATAGCCTTGGCTCTCTGAGAAAACCTTAACGTACTCAATGTTTCACTTCTACAACTGTAAGTCCATGAATAAAGAATGAAGTGAGACTATTGCATTTCACAAACTTATCCTCATCCTTCTCTTTACTGGGGATATATTACACAAAATCACTTCAGCAAAAATGGAATGAAGCATTGACAAACCTTGCTGCTGGTGATATGGCACAAACCATGGCCAATTTAGCATTCCCACCAAGAGATTCTTGCAATAAAAAAGTTAAGCGGGAATCACGATAAGGAATATGTCTTTGCTTTCCTGTTTGTGAAACTTCTGCAAGAATTTTAATCAAATTCCTGAAACAGCGCAAAGGAGGCAAAATTTAAGATGAAGAAATTATAAGGAACCAGAACTAGAAAGTACAGTAAGTATAATTAAAGCATACCCAAGTTGTGACAGTGACCGGTTAATGTTACCAGCTTCCTTTAACCGTTCTCCGCCTGCACCTGTCAATTTTTGTCTCTCCGATCCAGCAAGGTCGACAAGGTTAATTCTACTAGTCCTCAAACTACTTAACCCGCTTGATGTGCACTGCAGAAAATAAAACTATTGTTAATTATGTATGCTTATGAGAAAGGAATTGAAAGGAAAATTGAACTGATTACGCGCGTTGTTACCTTCAAACAAATTAATAATGACAAACCCATGTCTGCCAACTATTTAAATAGAAATCCATAACTCAACAGAGTACAACACAAAACAACACTCTAGATTAGATTTTCAAGCTTCAGTTCCAAACATGCTCTGCTTGTTTGAGAAAAAGGGAGAAATGGTAGCTGTTCAAATCTGAAGGATGATACTTTTAAGACGTATTCTACCCTTAAAAGTATTGTCCTAGTTTTCCGCTATAAGTCCAAACACACTATGCTTGCCTTCAGAAAAAGGGAGAGAAATGGTAGTTCTTCAAGGAAGGCAGGAAAACACATAACACATATCATAGCCTTAAAAGTATTGTCGTAATCCTAGAGTGTAATAGTATGCAAATATAAATAATTTGAGTTCGAGGAAACGTGATTAATGTTGCACTCTCTTGTTGACAATATAACAGCTGAGATACAGCTACGAATTTCCACCCAGTTCATTTGTGCAAATAACAGGAAAACGACTAGTTCAAACATTTTGAAATAAGTCATGTTCGTTAACAGGAATGTATAACCATTCCGTGCCAAAGATCTAAGGCAAAAGATTTGCATCAATGACAGAGTTTTGACATCGATGCTTGCCTGTCCATGGTTGGATACATCTAAATGTATTCAGAATGCAGAACCGAATATACCCCTATCTACCCAATATAAATTCTATTCTTTTCTTTTGTTCTTGTTTCACACATGGGCTCACATATAGATGGTTTGTTGGTTTCAAATTTCCAGTCATGTAAGGCTTGAAAACTTAAAGATTACCTTGCAACGAGATTCTAGTATACAGGTGAACACACTATGAGAGCGAGAGCTCTCAGCATTCATACTCGTTGAACCCACCCTCCTGTTTGCAAGACCCTGTATTTATCAACAAAATCAGTCTGAGAATCAACTTCGATAGAAGTATTAACTGGTGCAGATGAAACAACATTTACAACATCATATTTAGCATACTCCACAATATATTTGCTCGCTTTATTGCGTTCAGTATTAGTAGGCTTCTTATCATACCATGTTTTGTAAATACCTGATTTGTAATCAAACTAGTAGAGAATCCTAAAATGGATATTTTAATGTTGATGCATAAAGGCATCCAAATAAAGGGAGAAGGAACTCATCTCCAAATACTTTCTCATTCTGCTATCTATTAGTATCCTTCTATGTTCTCATGCATTATTTTGTAAATATAGACTTCTGTAATAATTGTTTTTCTATTTTGAAATACTTAGAGATGCATCCCCAGAAAGGGCCAAGGAAATCAAATTCACGTACACGGAGAGCAAGCTGTTTTACATCAGCTACGCTTGAAACATACTCCTCTGTGAGATTCTCCACATACACACCGGTTTTTGTGTCTTCCCTGATCTGTTCACAAAGTACCCTTGTATATTCAAGTTGACAGTATTATAATTTATATCCAAGTAGAATTAAACAGATTAGATTGTTTGAAGGTTACTTACTTGAAGATTTTTTCGATTTGGCTCTAGGAGATCTGTAATTTGTTCATTATAAATCTGCCATCAATTGCAAATAAGTATATATGATTTTGAGTTAATTAAATATGAATGGCATCCCTATATCAAACCAGCAAGATGCATACAGTGCACAGAGCTCCATGATATTATAGATGTAACTCACCTCTAGGAATGAACAACGACACTGGTATCGCAGTTGCTTATCAATATTCTTAGCCTCTTCCTGAAACCAAAAAAAAAAGGATTAATCCAGAATAAATGTCAAATAGGCAGGTAATCTAGTTCAGTCAAATGGTGCTAAAGCCAAGGCAAAACATGACTTGCCTCTTCAATTCGGGTGAAAAGCTGCTCAAATACACGAGGAGTTAGACCCCGGTCTTTGTTTGGGTATTGATCTCCTCTCGAATCATATGTCGGACCCCACATAGTGTAAGTTTTTCCACTTCCAGTCTGTATCCAAGAATAAAAAAGAATAAAGATTCTCCAGATTAAAACTTGAGCAGGTCAATATATGCCATCCAACAATTTACACAAAAGAGAATGCAGGAAACTAATTACTGTATAAAAAAGGAATATGTTAAAGAAAATCAAATAAATGAAGAAAATAGTTTACAACTTCTGAAGAAATACCTGGCCATAAGCAAATATTGAACTATTAAAACCTCCCATGCAATTCTCCACCAAAGGCAGGCCAACCATCTCGAAAATATCTTTCTGAAAAATAGTTCATGCAACACTAAGGAAGCATTATTTATATTAATTTAGGAAACAAAGATATTGTTTTACATGTTATAGGTTAACCTTGGCATTTCATCCAGCTAATTTTTACCTGTGTGGAATCTACATCTGCCACTTCATCAAAAGTAAACTGTTGGTCAATAACCATTAAGGTGTTTGGAGAGAGCTTTTGGACAATCTGAGTCACCTCATTCTCATCTTCTTTCATGGGTCTCACCCGGATTATAACCTGCAGTGATACTATTTAAGAATCAATATTCATAAGCTTAAAAACAAGATTTATTACAAGTATTATGCCAATATGGAACTCTACAAGACTACAACAGTTTCTACAATTTCTCACACATGTCATCAGTAGGAACTACTAGACCAACACTTGGACACATGAAAGCTCCCAATGACCCTGAAAGGCGTATTATTCTTTGAAGTCAGGAGGAAAAGAACTACGCCAATTTGACTCACTGTACTCAATGGAAAGCTGCTATGAACATTTTGAAACCGCTGAACAAAGCAACCAATTGATACAAACCATAGTTATCTCATTTCAAGATTTGGGCTAAAGGACCATTGAAAATGCATAAGTAACTCGGGTAAGTAAGTTTCATTTGCTGCAAAGCTAAAAACCGAACTAAGAATTTATGCACTAACAACCCTGACAAGAAAGACCCCTTCTTTTTTTATACTTATGGAAACACCATAGAAAAATGAATAGCACCAATAATTCCTGGGGGTGCGGATTCAGTCAGAACCCACCAACCCTTTTATTAACTCAAAAAGCACCTTGAAAGGTTTTACCTGCCTTGATGATACATCATGGAGCAAAAGAAGCCTTATTACAATACATAATGCAATCAATTCCTCAAGTACTCCTGAGTCAAAAACTCAGCACAGCAAAAAAAAATTAAATGGGCTAAACTGACACATTGTGACCTGCCAAAAACAAGTTTGAGTTGTGAGCACTTGCAAGTCAAACTCTAATCATCCAAAATTGATCTACGTAAGTCAATATGAATCTACTTATGCTCTAGATTGGGGAGATTAGAATTTGAGACATCTCAGAGAGTGGTGATGGTTCTGTTAAAATTCAGGACATCAACTTCCAAAGAACTTTCAGGGCCCTGGGGCCTTGTGACAAATGAGGATTGCTGTACTATCAATTATCAATTAATAGCTATTTCAAGTTTATCTAATAGTTGCTTTTAAATTGATGTAGTTTGGCCTAATTATGAGGAAATGTGATGGGAGGCTTGGGTTACTTAAGTATCTAATCTGAATGTCTTAATCCATATGTTGCAATATGGATTACTAGCATTAATTCATCATCTTTGGTTTAGTTATGATTACTATAGAATCAAACTTGTCACCGTCGAAGGATTACCTCTATCAAGATTCAAAAGCACTTGAAGGATGGACTGAAAGTCTGAAACCCTTCCTATAGCAATGATTATTTTACTAAATCTCTTTGACACTTGCAGCCCAAGAAGTATTGAAAGGGATTGTGTCTCCTGTTTCACAGAATAGAGCATGGAATCCAATACAATGCGAGGCAGCCCATGAAAGTAGCCACACACAATAGAGCACAGAGTCCAATACAATGGTTTAGTTATGATTACTAACGAATCAAACTTGTCACCATTGAAGGATTACCTCTATCAAGATTCAAAAGCACTTGAAGGATGGACTGAAAGTCTGAAACCCTTCCTATAGCAATGATTATTTTACTAAATCTCTTTGACACTTGCAGCCCAAGAAGTATTGAAAGGGATTGTGCCTCCTGTTTCACAGAATAGAGCATGGAATCCAATACAATGCAAGGTAGCCCATGAAAGTAGCCACACACAATAGAGCACAGAGTCCAATACAATGTGAGGCAGCCCATGAAAGTAGCCACGTTGGTCAACGTTGAGTTCAAACGACTCATAGTTAACTACAAAGAGACATCTTGCTTATTAAGTTACTAGCAGGAAGCTATTGAATAGAGGGCTTCAGTTCTAGGGGATGCAAGGACTCCCTTGTATATTTATATTGGTCATAGCATTAGTTAGTTTTTCATTTCTTTAAAAAGAGTTCAAGCTATAGTTGCAATTCAGTATTGTAATTCCAAATCCTTTTTATTAATGAAATTTATGTTACAGTAAATCTAAGTTAGGTTTTTGTTTAAAGATTCATCAATCCTCCTTAAGTCAGGGCCCACTGAAAGAGGCAAGTTTACGAATACCTTTGTTGCTTCTTTTAATGTTTATTGCAGTGTGATTACATTTCCAAGATTGTAGCTTCCTTTCCTTATTTTCCTTTGAAATAATTCCACCTTTTGTTAACAGAGTATTGTTCAATGAATGTCAAATCAATGCAATGGATAGTCATGTTGGTTCTTGGCATTCACAAGTGGTCATATGTGCAATCGTTGCAGCATTATAGATTATAGAGCATTTAATACTCTTCAACTTCATACTTCTCAATGGTTGCAAATCTTGTGTTTTACGTATTAGTGCACCAGCACCTCTAAGCTTGACACATCCAGATTGCTAAAGTGAGCTTTTAAGATTCGATAGTTTTATTGTTGTGATTTTGTATCCCATCAACAGAAATTGTTCTTCACATTGAGATCTTTTCAACAATATATCATGCTCCTAAAACAGAGTTCGTATACAAAAGTTATGGCCCCAACAAGGTAATGCTTCAAAAATTCCCCACATGTGCAAGTGCCAACCATGTCAAGTTTCAACTCACCATAATTCAAATATAGCGAGTGAGTAACATGTGGGAATGCAGTATCCGCGAGATGTAGAACAGTTGGTGGCGGGGTATGGTTAAGACGTCCCCTAAGCTGAAAGGTCGCCGGTTCTAATCCCGTCAGATAGCAAAAGAATCCAACCATGTTAAGGGTTGGTGCGGTCCAGGCCGGGTGCAATCCCCGGGTGATTTTGACGGCTTAGATGCCCCTGGTTCATGGTTACTTAGCCAATGGCAACCCTACTAGTCAGGGGAGTTCCACCACTTTGCCAACAAAAAAAAACATGTGGGAATCCAGTAGATAAGATAAGATAATAAAAAATTAATGTCCAACAAGTGTCCATTGCAAGAAAATCTGGAGTAATACATTAACAGCCAAGGGCCAAGGGCCAAGAGCCAAGAGCCAAAGTATCTCTAGAAGCATGCAATGACAAAGGGAGCTAGGAGAAGAGGAAAAAACCTTAGCGTCCTATTGTCTAAGGATGAGGGAAATGGTAAGCCCCGACAAGTCATCCACTCTATATGTGTCCCTCCCAACATCTGAGATCAAAGACATAAGATAAGATAAGATAATTTTATTGATGTCCAACAAATGACCACTAATGTAGGTCAATGGGACTACATAATACAAACGATGCCATTACAAAGGAGTATTAAAAGGTCTCCTATAAAGACCGAGATACTTAAAGTAAATTGTATCATGAGATCTATGCTATGGTATGATACTATGAAAAACCCTCGACCCCAAGCACTGGAGGCCGCACAAGGAGGGGGAGGATATATAGGAGGAATGGATATAGGAACGAGAAAGTACAAACAGAATGAGGTGGGTCTGTCATAGAATAGACCCATCTCTCCTAACATCTAAGGTCGCGTGAAGGAAACTCAATATAGAAAGATGACCAAAAGCGGATCTAGTGGATGATCGAGGCCACCGACTTTGTTGCTAGTTGAAAGAGGTATTGGTGGAAGATTGGATCGTTGACTCTGCTGCTAGCTAGAGGAGGAACTTCGTTGCTGGGGCCTAGAGGATCTTGTCCGCTTACTACTAGTGGGTCTAGTCTGGTTGTGCCGCTGAGAACTTTGGGACTAGGGGAATGCCCCCACTGGTCTGCACCAATCAAGGTCTAGTGCCCTACTCGTATCAATCTGTCTCTTAGTGCCCCTACCTGAGGAGAGCACCAAAAAGAAGGAAGCGATCCATTGAATGGAATCTAGTCTAGTATGAGTGTGGGCCTCCTGTAAGTAAAGGGTCAAGCATCTTCGATTAGGATACCTAAAGAAACCGATGAGCGTTTGGGTCCCTCTAAATAAACAATGGGGTCATCCATGGATCTCATAGTATGTGGGGAAAAGGAGATGAAAGTGCTCCTTTGGCTTAACCTCATGAAGATGACATAGCTAGCGAATCCTATCAACCCATAGAGCCTGGTGATCCATCTCAACCAAAAGTCTACGTGAGCCAACCCGAAACTGATCCAAGGGGATACAGAGAGAGTATGCCCAATGACAAGATGTATATAGGGGGTTGGATGATAAGTCCATCCCTCGCCTCCAAAAAGTGCTCAGCATAAAGGCTATCTTCGAACATAAGCCTCATGAATCATGTTAGTCCAACTAACCTACACAAAGCCCCTGTAAATTTCATCACAAATGATCCTATTCATATTCTGCAGAGTAGTTAAAAGGTGGCTCCGCACATCCAAGGAATATCTAAAAAGGGGGAGACAATCCACCAAAATACCAATAGACCCCAAAAGATCAAAAAATGTTGACATCTAGAGGACCAAGAGGACTAAATAGAGTAATGGACTCCGATGATTGATAGGCTAAATATGGATATCAGTCTCGACCATTTGTCGAGTTGGCAATACTTCAAAGGCGGTGTAGAAGCGAAACAAGAAGGAAAGCAATCTCAAGCTGGAAGGTTTGTGCCCCAAACTCTACAAGAATGATGTGTTGAGGTATTGTCTATTTGCATCTAATGATGCAGCTTAGGAGAAGTGTCTCCACTCTCTTAGTTGAGGCCCAATCGACCTCAAGAAGGGGTCAGGTCCCCAAACCTCTAATCTTTAGAGAATTATGTGCCTAACAAGAGTGTCCATGATAGATATCTTGGACAAGATGTCTTGAAAGTGGTGTCGAAATCATTCTCTCGAGGATGCCTAGGAACCCATACCCTTTGTTGACCCCCAAGGTTGAAGAGCATGCCGCATGTTGAAACGAGGCCCTGAAAACTGTATCCCCAAATAAGTGTAATTGTCGATGTTCTCGATCTCCTCTCCTCGAGAAAAGAAATGGTGGTACAAGAATACCTTCTTCGACCCATTGAAGACCATAACCTTGGTTGTACCAAAGTTGACCATCAACTATCGAAGATTGCAAAAGAGTGCGAGAGCATCCAGCTGTCCCTACAGGCCCTCTGGCTATGAGGGCAAGAGGACTACATCATCTGCAAAGAGTAACATAGATATCAAGACTTGGTGGAGGTGGGACCCATCGTCGTCTTGGATACGGTCATGCAAAAAAGACTCCAACTCATCAATGTAGATACCAAAAAGGGCAGGAGACAGGAAGCAACCTTCCTTGACCCCAATGGTACCCCTGATAAAGTTTGACATCCCGTGTACAATATAGAGACAACCAAGTACCAAATCATATAGGCACATGATGACGATCAGGAGCGTCTTGAAGATGCCTATGTTTCTGAGCCTCTAAAATAAGGCCTTCTATTTAACAGAGTCAAACGCTTTCCGGAAGCCTAAAAAGCAACAATAGACTTTTGAAGAATGGTGTCGTGCCTCCTCAATGATAGCCCAAAGCCTAAGGATGTGATCAATGGCCTAATGTGCATGTCAAAACCCCACCTACCCCTTAGCTCTAAGGAGTGGCCTCTCAAGCTCCTAAGAAAGCCTCATGTGTAGGGTTGTCGCATAAAGTTTGGAAAATGTGTGGCCTACCATGATCGTTCCATAGTTATTCGGTTCTAGATTAGGACTCAATTTATGGATCAGTTGTATAATGTGATGCAACCATGTGGGTGGGAAACATGTACGAACGACATCATTGAATAGATTGGCTATCCAAGGCATGATGACCAAAGAAAAATTTTGATGGAAATTGACTGTCAATGCCAAAGAAGACATGGTCCATTGTCTCTCACACCATCTTGAGGGAGGGGCCTACTATTGTTATCAAGAAGCAAAAATTGCCTACTGGAAGGGCGAGTCTCATCCCAAGAACTGAGTCAATAATTCCAAACAAGACTTGCTAGTGGGGGGGCAAGATGCCCACTGAGATCTCCTAGGTTTGGACCATTCTATAATAGTGATGTTTCTAGAGACTTCTAAAAGCATCATCAAGGTTACAAGAAGGGAAAAAGGATTCACATTTTTCATTAGTTGTTAGTTTTTCCATGGTATGAGCATTAGTGTGGAAGGTATATTGAGAGAAAAAAGAGACATAACATATTGTAGAGGACTAGTCTGATTTCCAACCTACCTAATAAGGAAAACAAAAACTACAATCTAATTTCCACCAGGAACTAATACACATCAAAGCTAAAGAAACAAGCAACAAGTAAACAAATCTAAAACTCAAATCACATTATTATTTATTACTCCTGAAAACATGAGTTGCACTAATAAAAGTTCAATCTTTACCCTTCATCCACTTCTTTGTACTTTGAAAAACTGAGTAATAAAACCTATACCCATGCCTTCTTGATAGACTAGGAGGTACTGTGAATGTGAACACATGCACAAAAGTACAATCTGATTTTCACTAGGAACTAAAACACGTCAAAGCTAAAGAAACAAGCAAAGTAAACAAATCTAAAACTCAAATCACAATACTATTTATTACTCCTGAAATCATGAATTGCACTAAAACTTCAAACTTTACCCTTCATCCACTACTTTGTACTTTGAAAAAATGAATTAATAAAAGCTATACACATGCCTTCTTTATATACGAGGAGGTACTGTGAATGCGAACATGTGCACAACCGCACCTTAACTGAAATAAACCTAAACCCGAGAGCTATTCCTGGCCTTGGGATTAGCACCCTCAACTTGCATGAAAAAACTATTCCTAAGAAGGTGTACCCACTAGACAAGAGTGCAAGTAGGCATCTCTCTCGTCTAGTGATCTACAATGATCTACACCCTATCTATTCTTGGAAACCTTCCAAATGCAAAATGCCCTAACTAACTCATGCAACACTAACTAAAGCAAACTGAAAAATAGAATTGAATTGATAAATATAAAAAGTATTTGGAACTAAATTGAGGATGGTGCATACATGCACCCTCCATCTCTCTCTCCTCCATAACAATCCATGTGCCCTCATTGTTGTTGTACAAAACTATTGAGGAAGGATGTGTTGTTGTTGTTGGTGTCATTAAAGGCTGGTGTACAAACTAATGTATGAAATCCCTATTCAAGTACCTTCTCTGCATGCACTTCGTTGGACACTTTTTGAGGTACTAAAAATCCAACACTCACTCTTACCAAGAAAAATGTTCTCTGCCAACCACAAGATACTCCTTTTGTATCTAGAATGTGCCCTTTGCTAGGGGCTTGGTCAAACAATTGAAACAGTGAACCTGAAGAAACATGAATCTTCAGGATTATAGCTTCCTTTTGTAATTTAAACTATCTTCAAAATCTTCAAGATGAAAATTTTTTGTACAAGGAACAATGCATCAACAACCTGCTAACCTCCTTTATCAAGATTCAAAATCTTCACCAATCAAAATCTTCTCACACCACATCATGAATTGTTTGGGACTTCTTGCAATAATGAACTCATCTATATATAGGACCAAGACAAAAGTAATAGTGTCTATCCAATAATAAATTAAAATATGCACCCAACTCGTAACATCACAAACTAAGTCTCATTGAAATCCAAAATTGGGTGTGCATCTATCAACTCAACCCATCCAAAGCGATTCCCTCTTCCTGGGAGAATCCTCTCAACATCTAGAGTAAGAGTCTCATCAAGGTTAGATACCTCTTGCTGACATAATCCTTCTGTAACAACCTGATCCTGGTACTCTTCCATACTCCCATCAACGACAACCAAGGTAACAATCATTGATTACAAAGTTAGTTTTGTAACTGTCTCCTTAAGGCTAAAGAAACCCTCCTTTTTTATAGCATCTTTCCATAGTTGCTCAACTAGATCCAAGAGTAAACTATTAAAGGCCACCTTCTCTCATTCCTTTGGCCAAAACTTGACTAGAACAATGGTTGTTGTCCTTGATGATGACTTGCAAACCATCAAACTCAACCAAACACTATGAATTTGTTAAGCAAGAACTGAAAGTACACTTTTCATTAAATCAAAAACATACAAGACAATATCTAATTCAAGAACATCACTTGAACACATAATGAAAGATAATGGATCATTGTCTTCTTTCTCCCTATCTATACATCTCGACACCTAAGCACTAGCGTATTGTTAGATATGAACACACGTCATGCAAAACACTTTGTACCCCTCATGCTATATTTTTTATACCCCAATTTCTAATTGTACACAGATTGGTTGCTAGATAGATAGTTGTGCTATAAAGCTTCATCTTGAGGCCAACAAGCGATTCACCTAGAAGCATATTTAAGCAGAGTTTCTTCAATTGGCAAAATAATTGTTGGATTTTGTCATAGGTTATAAATTTGAAAAGATGTGAATGTAGCACTGATTAAATGTGAAATATTCAAATATGATAAACCATAATAACAATGGCAATTGATGAATCATGTTTGTATCATTGCACAATGATGAATATACATTGATGAATTATTATGTTGAAATTTTTGTTCTTTTTTATAATTTTAAAGAAGAGGAAACTTGTCCCCCCTGAATTTTCCTAATATTTAGGTTAGGGGATGACTCCACACATCACCATCTATGTTTCCCTACTCCCACATCCCATAAACTTGTTGGAACATTGACATATATTATAACTGGCATAGACACTATGCAAACACAAGTTCATTATACTTCTAACATGCCCAATTTGTCAATAGTGCATTACAAATTACAATTTGTGTGAATACATCAATGTTGTGATGCAGAAGAGTCGGAATATCCAATTAGAGGATAAAACTAGCATAGACTTGTGATAACCATAGTTTTAAAAATCAGAATCGGAATCGATAATGAATTGGTGATATATCGGACAATTAGATTTTACTGACCCGGTTTACTAAGAAATACATAAAAACATTTAAATTTTAGAGAAAAACAACAATTTTAAGATTTTAATCCAAGATTCCAATGCATTAGAGACAAAATATCCAAGTTTACTCATGTAGAAGGACTAGCAATGGCATCATCATGTGGCTTAGGCTCAGACTCCTCGGGCTCAAAAACAATATAAGCCATCCAACTGTCACGTATACCATAAATCAATTTTGATAAAGAGAAATGTAGGACACAACCACTCACTAGAAAGAAAAAAAGAATGTACAAAATTAACATCATAACCATTCACTGATGGACATAAAAAAAAAGCCATTGCTATTGATTTAATGGTCGTTCCCTTTGGCGTTTGAAGGATAACATGGTACAGGGAAATGAAGCCAAAGAGGAATCCAATAACAAAAACCAAAGCATAACAAGATGAACAAAGTCATATCGTCGATAAAAAGTTTAATGCGTTAGGGACAGGTTAGGATTGGGTTAGGTTAAGAGAAAACCCAACCAAAAATGAATTTACCCTGTTTTTTCAAGTCCACAAGACCCCCACCCAGTAGGCAAAACCGGTCAATTTTTTACGTAGTTTGGTCAATCCGACCGATTCTATACCGAACTGGTCGACCAAACCGATTTAGTCACCAATTTGACTCGGTCACCCTTCAAACCAGTAAATTGGACGAAACCGAAAACAATTTGGCCGACTTTTAAAACTATGGTGATATTGCCTATTTGTTAATAGTGCATATTCGAACAAGATTCATATGAAAACATCAACATCATAATGAAGAAGAATCACAAAATCCAATTAGAGAGTATTATAACTCATAAGTTATAACTAAAATAGATCCATGTTAACCCTGAATCTATAAGCACCAAGTGGGATCAAAATACTCCAAGGTACAAACCTCTCGATATATACTAGATCAGGGATTAAAATGGATCTATGTTAATTTATTTATAGTTGTTTAAAAATTGCAAGTCCGAATTTCTTCACTCATAAGCAAAAGTCAAAACAACAACAAAAACACCAACAGGAGCTCAATTCTCTCTCTACAAATATAAATCAGTCATAGACCACTAAGACACAATGTATAATCTTATCAATCTATATATTAGTATCACCAGTCTTGAGCAGAAAGGTTGCTCCCAAGCTTGAGCATAAAAATATCTACAATGTTACTTTTTCACAAACGCCATCAACAAATGTCTGCTAAAATATTGAGACAGAAATCAAACTTCTTCAAGCCTACAAAATTATAGTATAGGGAGAGGTGAGATTAGGAAAGGATAGGGCATTACACCCATTGGCATCACAAATTTTTTTTAAAGTGCAGAAAATTTTGGCAAATCTTTCCAATCTTTTTATGTTTCTAAGATATGTATATATTTTATAAAAAATCTGTCCAGACTCCAGAACCTTAATCTTTGGCAAATCCTTGTAATCTTTAAAATGTTAAAGCAGTGTTGCAAACGTTTCCAAGTTACTTTTATCTGATACTTTCCAAGTTACTTATGTCCAAGTATATTCTTGCTGATATTTCTGATAAGTTTTTTTACAGACCCTCAGCGATATATTCCCCAAAATTATATTTGCAACCTTGTGTTAAGCTATAAAAAATTGGCAAAATATTTCTAAGTTTCTAAGGTACATATATTTAGATTTATGGATAAGTGAATTCTGAATAAAGACTCTGCTTGGAGCTTCTTAGATGGAGCCTGCAAGGAGCCAGGTCAAATCTGCAGCGTTGGTAAGGCTAATCTGAGTAATGTGTCTAACAATACTAGTAAATTTAAAGCATTATTCTATCTGTTGAAGTTTGCTCTAGAAAGGGATATTTTGCAGCTCCAGGTATTTGAAGACTCTGCTTTGACAATCAAATGGATGACTAATGAGCTCCAGGTTCATAGTACAGGACTTGTACAGCTGGCATCGCATCTGAGGGAAATCTCTGGACTATTTCAGTTGATCAACTATACTCATGTCTTGAGAGAGTTTAACAGTTTTGCAGATTCATTATCCAAGGAAGCTTTGCACATGGTCAAAGAACAGTTTACTACAGATGAATACAATGTAGGACAATAGGTCTCCTCAAGGACCTGTGATCTTATAGAATTCTGATGTCATTTTTGTAATATGTCTATTTAAGGACATTTCTGATGACGAGTATCAGGTCTATATCTGTTTGCCTTAAACCTTGGCAAAACCATGTAAATTTTTAAAATGTTAAATTGTAAAAATTTGGCCAAATCTTTATAAATTTAAAGCTTAGAAAACATTTATAATCTTTAAAATGTTAAATTTTTAAAGTTTGGCTAAATCTTTCTAAGGCCCTAAGAATTTTATACATTTTATTAAAAAAATGTTAAAAAATAAACCTCGACAAATCTTTATAATCATTAAAAGCTAAAAGACAAAAACTTGGCAAAATCTTTCGAAGCTGAGGATTTTATATGTTTTTTGATATTTTATAGAAAAATTGTGGAGAAACCTTAAACCTTGACTAATCCCTAAAATGTGACAAATCCATGTAATATTCAACATCACAAGAAAATTTGGCAAAATCCAAGTTTCCAAGGATTTTATATATTTTATAGAAAACTCTGAAAAAAGCTTAAACCTTAACAAATATTTATAATCCTTAACATGTTAAACTATCAAGCCATAAAAATTTGGCAATCCTGAGGATAGACCAATATTGGTTTGGTCCAAAGCGTGGATATAATAAATGCAATGGATTCAGAAAATCTTTCTTACCAAAACACTGATCGCAGAAGTTTTAGAACTGAGGTTTTATATATGTTAAAGAAAAAGTGTGCGAAAAACTTAAACCAGAATAAATCTGTATAATCTTTGAAAATTTTGTCAAAATATTTTTAAGTTTCCAAAGATTCTATATAATTTACAGAAAAACAGTAAAATATTAAACTTTGACAATTTTTATAATCTTTAACATGTTAAACTAATATTTCTCAGTTTCTAAGGATTTCATATATTTTACAGAGAAACTGTGCAGAAACCTTAAACCTCGGCAAATCTTTAAAAATATTAAACTATAAAAAAGGCAAAATCTTTTAAAATTTCTAAAAACATTTATATCATATAGAAAACTGTAATAACGATTTCATCCTGACGCGAATATCATTTTGAATTGGTGGATACTTTTTGGAAACAATAGCCAAATGCTTAATATTAAACCAAGGACAACAGGGTTTTAACTCACCTTAACCCCGGTGTCGTTAGCAGGCCTATCTGGTGGCGCGGAGGCCGTTGACTCTGGCTGCCATTCCAACCCTAATTTCCGCTTCGCAGATCTGGGAGGCCTGGGAGGCCTGCTGGACTTCGCACTCATTTTGGCCGGAGAAACAAATGCCCCATCGCCTCTTCCTGACGGCAGATTCACCTTCACGTTTTCGTCATCGGGCGGCATATTCTCGGCCCCATTCTTACTAGTCCTCCTGGGAGTGACACTGCTGTTTTTGGGGCGCGACAGCCTCTCGGAAAATGGTTCCCGCTCGGCAGAGATCCCCCTCGGCGGCCGAGAACGGCACCCGGCCATTTTCGCTCGAAAAGGCTTCAAAGAAAGCTGAAAATACCGATACCAGGAATCAATGCCTCAAACTGAGAATCAGAGATGGAAGGGGCTGTTCGGGGCCGAATTCAGGCTCTGCTTGATCTGGAGATCTGCCTGTAATGTCTCCACATTTTGAGAACTTGTGATCAGAGCAAGCGAGAACGTAGAAACCTCTATCTATGTACTTGTAAATGTCAAATCCCGACAGAAAAAGAAGCGAAGAGCAGAGCAGAGCAGCAGGACGTTGGAGAAGAGAGCCGTTGAGAGATTTTTGAAAGCGGCGCACCGCTGGCTTGTATTTTTGGAGGTTTTTAATATTTTGAACTTTAAATTATTGGGATTATTGTTATTATTAGTTATTAAAGTGGTTAATATAGTGTAGTTTGAAGTGCCTTTGTCTCCTTGTCTCTCGGCCTCGTGGTCTCTTAATTTTTTATCCGTCACTACACTCAATTATTGGATCACATGCGTGAGGGTATCCAATGATTTTCCACTATATGGAGATCAGCTTTGTTCTTGGGTCAAATATTAGGGCTTGGGTCAAATATCAAGGCCTTGGGATTAGTGGTGGGCCGAGAAATAATAGGGGTTAGCGGTGAGGCTGGAAATAATAAATAGATACATTTATTTTATTTTTTAGAATTTTGAAAAAAGAATTTTAGGTTTTAGTCTATTTATAAATAATTAATATAGATCCAAATTTTAGGCTCTATCAAGTCTCGAGAGGGATTGTATTGCACTTAAGGAGTTATTGATTTGATTCTATCAAGTCCCGAGAGATCGTATTGCATTGCAGTGAAGGAGCTATTGATTTGATTCAAACTAAAAGACATATCTTTTTATTTAAGGTTCACAAATAATTTTTTATTATTAATATTTAATATTATTTATGGTCAACCTATAATATTTTTATTATTAATATTTAATATTATTTATGGCCAACATATAATATTTTTTATTATTTTTTATTTTGTTAGGAACAAACATTACAACATCTACTCCATACATGGTTTTAAAACCATGTGCAAGGCCCTCCCAAAACCATGGGTTGTTTAGGAGGCCTTGCACATGGTCTTAAAACCATTTGCAAGGCCCTCTTAAACTATGTACATTAAAACCATGGGTTGTTTAGGAGGCCTTGCACATGGTTTTAAAACCATTTGCAAGGCCCTCCTAAATCATGTACATTAAAACCATGGGTTGTTGGTGGATATTAAATTTTTATTTTTTTATTGTTTTTGTGGCCAACATTTATTTTGGCGGATAATTAAAATTTTATTTTTTATTATTTTGTTAGTAACAAACGTTACAACATAATATCGACAAACATTACAACATAACGTTACAAGATCTCCCTCATAGTGGGCTGTAGAGCGCCTCTGTGCGCAATTAGTGTTAGAATTCTAAAAATATGATTAGATTAAGGTAGAATTTTCTTTATTAGAAAAAAAATGAACTTTTCTGAAGAATAGATAAACACAATTTTAAGCACTAATCTTTTAAGCACCAAGAGGGATCAAAATGAAATTGAAGCACAAGTGTATTGATCCATTTTGGTGCTTAAAGGATGGTTATAAGTTTGTATATATCAGGTTAAAATGGATCTATGTTGCTACAAACTCAAACCCAACCCTATGTTTTCCTTTTGGTGCAAGGGATGTGCAAGGAGGCCCT
Organism: Pseudotsuga menziesii; assembly: GCA_001517045.1. NCBI lineage: Eukaryota > Viridiplantae > Streptophyta > Pinopsida > Pinales > Pinaceae > Pseudotsuga > Pseudotsuga menziesii. The sequence continues at coordinate 1,282,539 of LPNX011103512.1, forward strand.
TTTGTGGGTGTGCCTAGAGTTGAGCCTTATGTGCTCTTCAAACACCATTGTTTCATGTTGTGGAATGTGCAAACATTAGAGACTAGGATTTATTGCAAAAGACAATAAGGAAATCAACACAAAAAGACATTTAAGGGCATAAAATTCATGAATTGGTCTACTCATTCTTATTCATAGTAGAAAAGAAACCTGAGAATGTTCTGAAGCTTTAATCAATTTCCTTCTTGTGTGAACTCCTTAATTCTTGTCACCAATTATCTGATTTTTTGGATGATTCTTTTTAATAATTCTGGAAGGTGTTTTGGTTTTGTCTGTTGTTTTGATTATGCCTTAATGTTTGTACTTTCCACGTAACAGATAGAAAAGAAACCTGAGAATGTTCTGAAGCTTTAATCAATTTCCTTCTTGTGTGAACTCCTTAATTCTTGTCACCAATTATCTGATTTTTTGGATGATTCTTTTTAATAATTCTGGAAGGTGTTTTGGTTTTGTCTGTTGTTTTGATTATGCCTTAATGTTTGTACTTTCCACGTACTTTCATCATCTGACTCTGAATATTCCTTTTTCTGATTCTTGGACCAGTTCTTCCTCAACTTCAACTGTATCCTCTACATTTGAATCAATACTACTTATCTGACTATCATTCACATGAATTCCTTCATTTATTTTAATGTCAATACAGTCAACCAATTTATGCAACCTTTTATTATAGGATCTGTATCCTCTATTGTTTGTGGCATATCCTATGAAAATACCTTCATCGGCCCTATCATCATTTTTGCCAAGATGTTCATCATTATTTTTAATATAGCATTTACTTCCAAAGACTTTAAAATGTTTAATAGAGGTGGGTCTTCCAAACCATAGTTCATAACAAGTCTTATCGTTGTTTGGCCATAGATGAGTTTTGTTAAGAATATGGACAGTTGTGTGAATTGCCTCTACCCAATATGTTTGAGCAATATTTTTTTTATTCATCATTGATCTCGCCATATGTTGAACTAATACGTTATGTCTCTCAACTACTCCATTCTGCTGTGGAGTCCCTGGGGTAGTATATTATCTTTTTATTCCATGTTTATCACAAAACTCTTTGAAGTCTTCTAAACTAAATTCTCCTCCTCTATTAGACCTTACTGCCTTCAGTCTTTTACCTGTTTGATTCTTAGTTAGAGCCTTAAATACTTTGAACTTTTAAGAATTCAGATTTTTCCTTTAGAAAGGCAACCCATGTGAGTCTATAGTAATCATCAATGACCAGCATGAAATATATTTCTCTTACTGTGCCTTCCTTCCTTGATGGTCCACACAAATCCATATGCATTAACTGAAGAGGCTTATCTGTTGATGTGAAATTCTTAGATTTAAACTACGTGCGAGTCATCTTTCCCATTTGATAAGATTTACATATAGAATCATATGGATTTGATATTTTTGGAAGATCTTTTACTACTTCATTGTTTCTTAGCTTGATTATGTGATCAAAGTCTAGGTGTTCAAGTCTCCTATGCCATAGCCAACTTTCATCATACTTGCTTAAATGACATTCTTCTTTTTCTTCTTTCAAAACATAAACATTGTTTTCGGTTCTTATGCCTTTTGCAACTAATTGTCCCGAGGGTACAGATTTTATTTTACAATCTCTAGAAGTGAAAACAACTTCACGCCCTCTGTCACAGACCTGACTGACACTTAGAATATTATGCTTCAAACCATCTACAAACAACACATCTTGAGCTTTCCCTTTTCCATTACTCAAACCTACCATCCCTTTTCTCTTGATTTTCCCTGGAGCATCATTTCCAAAAGTTACATTTCCTGATTTACTTTCACTTAGAAACAAAAACTTACTTTTATCACCAGTCATATGTTTGGAGCATCCACTGTCATTATACCAGGGCTCCTTTTGCTTTTGAGCATAAAGTACTAATCCACACTTGTTACTTTCTTTCTTCTTCCAAACTTTAACACTTTCAGCTAAGTAATTCATTCTTGAATTTGGTCTATAATTCTTTAGGTGACATTTTAAGGCTTTGTGTCCATAATTATGACAAATATAACATTTTGGTTGATTGTGCAATAGATCAAAAGGGTTGGTATGCCTATTGTGAGTTTTATTATTAGTAGTAGTAGTTGTAAACTGTGTTGTATGAAGTTGTTAGTTACTCAGTGACTGTCTTGTTCTATGTTGCAGTAGTTCATCGTTATTTGGCATCCTCAGTTGCATACTTCTAAAATTAAAAGCACAATTTTCAACTTTATGGCTAAAATTAGAACAACAATAACAGTAGTCAGGGAAAAAATCTTGGTTGTCTTCTTGGAATTGGTTGCCTCATCTTTTGTTGGCTTTGTTCCTTAGCAAATCTTGATTGATCTTTCTGATCGGAATCCCCGATTATGATGCTTATTTCATTTTCATTCTCTTTTGTTTGCAAGGTATGTTCATATTCTAACTGTTTGTTGCTTTGAATTTTAATCAGCTTACCTGATTTCTTGTTTTCTGAGTGATTGCTACTTGATCCTTCTTCATAGTCGAGGCCTGTTTTTAACAAAGGAGATTGTTGCTTGCTCATAATGTTATTCAATTCTTTTGAAGCTTTAATATTTGACAGACTTTGGTGATACAAAGCTAGAAGTTTCTCCAATTCTTTTCTAGTTTTCACTACTTCTTCTTCCAATGCTTCATATCTCATTTTCTTCTCTGTTAATTGTTGTTTTAGAATATCTTCTATTTTCTTTGCCTCTTCTAATTCTATTTTTAACAAAGCCAAAACTTCACTTGGTTTTTTTCATTCTTTTCATACGGCATCATCAATTGTTTTTGTTTCCTCTTCTTTAGTCTAAGTCTATCAATCTCTTCCAGAGCACTGATTAGTTCACCCTCCATATCAACCATAACTTCTTCATCATTAATGTTACTTCTTGTATATTCATTTTCAAAATCTTCTATAGCCATAAGCATAAAATTATTCACTTTATCTTGACAAGATGAATCATTGTCTATCTCTTCCGAGGAATAAACATCATTTGCACACAAGCTTTTCTTTTTATATTTAGCCTCGTTATTGAATTTCTTGAATGTGTAGTTCTCTTCATCTTCAGAAGTCTGACCCTTTTGCTTGTGATGACATTTAGATACAAAATGGCCTATCTTACCACAGTTGAAACATTTAAAGGGCATATTGCCTTTGTATTTGCATGATCCTTTCTTCAACCTTCTTACAAATTTTGCCTCAATCACATCCATTCCATAATCAATGTTCTTATATGCTTTAAAGGATGCTTCTATAGTGGTGGATTTATCTCTACTAATCGTCATTTCATAAGTAGTCAGAGTTCCTAGGAGTTGGTCAATAGGAAGAGTTTTAAGATCATTTAATTCTTCTATTGCAGAAACTTTGGGATTAAATCTATCATGCAAAGATCTCAAAATTTTCTGAACTAAGGGTGCTTCCTCAATCTTTTCACCAATACTTTTCATAGCATTCATAGTCTCTTCTACTCTTAAGAAACATTTACTAACAGTCTCATCCTCATTCATCTTTAATTGTTCAAATTTCAGTTTATAAGTCTGCAATTTGGCATCTTTTACTTTCTCATTTCCTTCATAACTACTTATAAGTTTATCCCACGTCTCTTTTTGCAGATTCAAGATGCATCACCTTAACAAACTCAGCTTCTGTAAGACTACTCAGGATAGCATTCCTTTCCTTTGCGTTAAAACTAAATTCCAACTTATCATCTTTAGAGGCCACCACAACAGGCTTTACATAGCCAGTGTCTACTACATCCCAAACATCAACACCTAAGGATATTATATATGTTCTCATTCTAACCTTCCAAAAGAAAAAATATGTTCTGTCAAACAAAGGAGTCTTATTAGTAAAAGTCCCTTCATGACTTGTCATGTTTAAGCTTACAGATCCACCTCTAAATAAAAGGAACCTGCTCTGATGCCAATTGTTGAGATTATTCGAATAACTGAGAAGGGGGGGGGTTGAATCAGTTATTCCTAAGCTTAAACAATTTTTGACCTTTTAAAACTATATTACTGTTCACAGATTTACAGTCATGATAATGCAACAAATATGAAATAGAAGTAATTGTTATTAATCACACATATGATGGGGATAGATATAGATGTTCACGAGGAAACTCATAAGAAGAAAAAAATGTTTTTCTTAAGATGTCAAGCTTTAATATCTTTACACCATCTTTCTTTGAGCATCAACTCAAGTGAGGATACAACCTCTGTTTTATAAGAAACAACTTGTGGAGAGCACCAACTATCCTGGTTTTCGAGCACCCACTTGACTTGTACAAGCTCCAACTTGCACACAGAAGACTACAAGTCTTCCCTAGCACCACCCTCTATTTAAACTTTGTACAATACAATATGTTGAAAACCATATATAGCTATGCTTACCAACTATGTTACACTGTCTGATCAACTTATGCTTCTGCTCATTCAAACTTGGCTCCCTTCATTGTCTCTGTTCTAAGTATTCTTCCCATTTCAACGCAAGTCACATTTTTCGCACCCATTGTTTTATGCTTGCCAATCTTTATTCCCTTCACCTGTTTGTATGCTTGAATTTCAGTTTCATAATTGATCAAAAACCATTCAATGACTCATGGCAGGCAAGTAACCCAATCGATAAGCATTCTAAACTTCTTTAACCATCGGTCGCCAGGTTCTTGAATTCATAACTACTCGAACCGAATTTCTTTTGTATTCTAGGGGTCCTTCAAATTCTTAGACCTGTGGGTTATGGACCCACATATGGACTGATAACGTTCATGGCAGCAACAAGAAATATTTTAATAATTTTTTTCATGCCTCCACTAAATCTTATCTCTACTCCCAAACTAGCAGACTTGCCAACCCTTTATCAATTTAGCAACGTGACCAAATATTTCTTCTGTAACTTCTGTAATCTTGATTCCGCAACTTATGTCCCGTAGGCTATCTTTCCACAATACAGCTTTCCGTAAGCTTGCTTCTGCAACGTTAGTCTTTCCACATCTCAATCTTTTTTCAACTTAGTTTATGCAACAACCTTTCCGCAAGCTCCTTTCCACAATAGCGGATTGCGGGTTGCAGGTATGCAATTCCCAGTTTTCCTAAAAATTGACTTCCGCAATCATGCGACTGCAATGGTCCTTTCCGCAATCGAATTGCGGATTGCGGATCCACTTTCCCACTTTTCCCAAAATTGGGCTTCTGCAATTTTCCTTTCGCAAGTCTCTTTCCGTAGTCGGGTTGCGGATTGCGGACATGCCTTCAACTTTTCTTTAAATGGGCTTCCACAAATCTATTTTCGCAACTTTTGAGAGTAGTCGATTTCTTGCGGGATCCTTCTTGACCTTCGATTTACGATCAAATGCAGATCTTGCCTTAACATTGTGGATCTTCACTTTTCTTTTGTGGATCGATTATCTTCTGTATAGGTTCACTTCGTGGATCCTTTCCCACAGTCGATCCATGTTTCCTCCTTTAATTTGGTTCATCCAATCTTTGTCGAATGAATTGAATGTACTCTTTGGATAGTCCAATCTCTGTCGAATGAATTGAATGGACACCATGTCTTAGCTTTTTTATTTTTGATATTAAAGGTATTCATCCAGCCTAAGTCATAGTTTGCTTCCTCGGGGGAACTAGTTTGCTTGCATACATGAGCGGAGAGCCTGATTACATTATGATCTCTGCTTATCTGTCCTCCTTGTTGTTGGATCATATGCTTGGAACTTACGTGTCACCATAAATTACAACCACATCACAATCTAATTTGTTTCCATATGCTTGGAACTTATGTGTTGCCATCAATGACAACCACATCACAATCTGATCTGTTTCCATATGATCGCAATACCTATCATAATGCCAACATTAACAACATTGAACCTCCTCTTAAATTATTGTTTTTCATTCCTTCACTCCTTCCTTCTCATCCTTTCCTAACCTACCTATGACCATTAGCCAACTTATGGTTACTAGCAAACCAACCCTATCTCCCTTCAGGGCATCACATTTATAGTTTTCTCAAGCAACCTCCAATAAACATTTATTGTAATGGGTTTTAACCATATCACCCATGTTGAAACAATGTCCATGTGTGTTTGTTCCGTCTTCTACTTGTGCCTTTATTCAACAAGATTTCCCTTTCACATCCTTATTCCTTGTGCAAAACACCTTCGTGGAAACCTCTATGCCAAAAGAACTTCTTTACACACCCAAATCTATTTTTCCTTGATTCTATTGCACCCTCTACGTGTATATGCACATCTCCCTCTTATATATCAACCTACACCAATCCCAATACCACAGTTTCTATATGCTTAATGCAGTCCAACCCTGTCAACAAGATAGCATCACCGCCAACAAGTCCTTGTTGGCAACTGCACTTGCATTCCACAAGTATACAAGATGTCTCACTTTCTTTACCACCACAACAAGCATAACAAGTAGCACTAGGGCTTCCAGATGCCACAACACTTTAGTAATATTTTCTCACAAGAACTACATGATAAAATTATACCTTTTCTCCTATAGGGTTTATCCCAAACCCTAGTCTTATTTTCCTCTTTAGGGTGAAACCCTAACCCTAGAATTTCCCTTCAAATTTATCCATGAACCTAACATCCAAGAAAAAGAGACCAAATATACATGAAGAAGACTACAAGAAGACAAGTTCGCCCTAGTATCAACAACTCAATCATGTGATCTACAAGAGTGAACAAGTACAAGTGTGTTCACGTGAATCTCTTCTCCCCATATTCATATGATAGGTGAAGGAGGCCAACAATAAAAAGTAAACCTAGTCCACTACAAACAACTTCACTCTACACAATATAGGCCCACATGTGGAGTGCTCCAATTTTAGATGATACATGTCAAGCTCTGAAGCATGCATGTACAACAAGTAAGGCTCCAAGGTTGAAATTTCCTAAAGCAAGGTCCAATACTCATCCTTCAAAGGCCTTTAATGCTCCAACACTCCCTCCTAATCCATGTGTACCTTTGGGTCTATCCCACATACATGTCACTCCTTGACCCAAGCATAGTTAAGTGAAGTACAAGCCATCATGAAAACAACCAATGTCCCCATGCCATAGAGGGATCAACGACCATCTACAACACGGTCCACATTGTAGCACCCTTCAGGATCCTAACCCTTGAATGGGTGTTATAATTTATAATTTATCTATATATCCTTATGGTTTATATTTCCAAACTAGTTATTTCAATAAGGTCTTAACATCGTAGTTCAATTTAATTTTGAAGTGAAATTTAAACCTAAGAAGTAAACATTTCATTATGGTTGGAAACCATAACATACAACCAAAAAATCCTACAATAAGTAATATTTTACTAATACAGATAATAAGCAATTAGTCTAAATTTCATCTTTTTTAGCAAATAACTAAACAATTTATGTATAATTTAAGTTAGAACATAATTTCATAGTGAAATAAGAAGGAAAATACCTAAGTTTTTATTTGCTTAATATAGTCTAACCTTGTCATATTTTATTTTCCCAAACTAGTTCTAATCATCTTAACAAACTAGGAGAAACTAACCCAACATCCTAGATCCATGAAACCTTGGGTTTTCTATCCCGAAATTTCAAGAATGGGGAAATTAAGGAAACTTCCAAAATTTGACTTAAACCATGATGTTTCTCATATATATTTTGTATGATTTTTTAGCCTTAAGGCTGATATGGAGTATTAAACTACAACGACGATATTTCACTTCTCTTCTACCCAATTTCACATGGCATTCCAAGGGAATAAATAACATACAAATGCGCTTCAATATCACAATGCTACAACCCTTAGAGCACACTTTTTCAAGCATATAATATATCTAAAACGTTTAATTACATACACACACACACACACACACACATATTGTGTGTGTGTATGTATATATACATATATACGCACACACATGTGTGTGTATATGTCTATGTATATATGTGTGTGTGTGTGTGTGTACATACATACATACATACATATAAGAGATGAAGAACAAATACATATCATGGCATTATCACAAGACGAGTACAAGTCAAACTCTTCAAAATCTAACTAGGGAAACCATTAGAAAACCCTAGCCACTAACTTATCTTAGCTAGGAATCACTCCTGTCCAAAGTTGTTCGCTCCACCAAAGATTGTCAACAAGCTAGCATGACCACTAGCAAGTAGTCCTTGGAACCCACACTTGCATTCCACAAGTGTACAAGAAGTCTCCTTTTCTTTTCCTCCACAACAAGCATAACAAGTAACACTAGCGTTTCTAAATGCCACCGAAATTTAGTCATCTTCTCTCACAAGAGATACATGATAAAATGCTACCTTTGTTCCTTTAGGGTTTGGTCTTATTTTCCTCCTTAGGCTGAAACCCTAACCCTAGACGTTCCCTTAAAATTTATCCAAGAACCTAACATCCAAGACAAAGAGAAAAAATGCACATTAAAAAGACAAGTTCACCCTAGTATCACATATATAAATCAAGCACGTGATCTACAAGAGTTATTAAGTACAAGTATGATCACACGAATCTTTCATTGCCCTATTTATGATAGAGGAAGAGCAACAATAAAATGTGAACATATTCCACTACAAACTACCTAACTCCACACAAGATAGGCTCACATGTGGAGTGCTCCAACTTTAGGTGACACGTGTCAAGCTCTGAGCATGCATTTCCAACAAGCAAGGATCCAAGGTTGAATGTTCCTCAAGCAAGGTTCAATACTCCTCCTCCAAAGGCCTAAATTCTCCAATGCTCGTTCTAATCCATTGTACCTCTAATTCTACCCACATACATTATCACTCCTCAACCCAAGCATTGTCAAGTCAAGTACAAGCCTCCATGCAAGCAACCAAGTGCCCCATGCCATTGAGGGTTCAATACCCATCTCCAATATGCCCAACACTATAACACCCTTTATGGTCCTAACCCTTGAATGGGTGTTTTAACTTATAATTTATCCACTTACCCTTAAGGTGTATGTTTTCAAACTAATTATTGCAATGAGGTCTTAACAACATAGTTCAATTTAATATTGAAGTGTAATTTAGGCCAAAGAAGTAAACATTTCATTGTGGTTTACAAGCATAACATATAACCATAGATTATACAACCAACTAATCTTACAACAAATAATATGCATTTATTGATATAGATTAGAAGTAATTAATCTAATTTTTTCCTTTTTTAGCAAATAAGTAAAGGGCTTATGTATAATTTAATTCAAAATAGAATTTCATGGTTAAATAGGAGGGAAAATACCTCAGTTTCTATTTGCTTAATGCAATTCAACCGTAACATATTTTACTTGCCCAAACTAGGTTTGACCACACCAACAAGCTAGGAATAGCCCAACTTCCTAGCTCCATGAAACCTTGGGTTTTCTATCCCTCTATGCCCAGTCCAAGAACGACGACAAATAGAAAACCAAATCAAGATCCTAAACAGAGCCAAAATAACCAAGTCCAATATATCCCCAAATTAATTCTTAGTTTTTGTTTCCTTCTTCTATAATTTTTTTTCTTCCCTAATTAACCACACCTCGCATCCTTTTTTCTTCCTTATTTATCAAATTTCTCATGCCTCCCATTCTAAATTTCAGGGAAAATATTAATTCAATAAGATAATAAATTATTTAAATAAAATTATATTAATTAGAAAGCAAAGTCTTCCTTCTCATGCTAACTTGTTAAAGCAAATTGACATTTTTCCCCAAAAAATAAAGGTGACACGCCATAACCATTGAATTCATCATGACAACCAATAATAAATTCAATGAAAGTATTTAATGCTACTAGATATTTATGTGCTTGCAATATATTTTCTTTAATCATTAAACCATTAATTAAGTAATTAATACGTCATAATTGTGCTAATGTATGTGTATGTAGCATACATATCTTTCATGCATGTACTAATAGTAAAGCATTAGTCTTAATGTTAGACGTTTTTGACCTTTTCCAGGTTCTTCTTCTGGCTTGTTTTTCACAAAATACGGTGAAAAAATTAGATTAATTCTTGAATAAAGCATATGATAGTTCTTAAACTTGCATAATCTCCGTGGACTTGGGGTATTTGAGGATGTTGAATCCATTTATACATTCAAAAACACGATTTTAACACTTCAAAATTTAGATTTTGGAAGAAAAAGAGTTAGTCATATTCCGATAAAAAATCACCAGAAAGTCCAAAACGTCTAACAAATAGACTACTCCAATAGTACATAATCATTTCCTTCAATGCATTGTTCATGTATGTTCATAACTAAGTATGCACAATGGTAACTTTTTTTCCCAAGGAAAAAATCTCTTTATTTTGATTGAATAAACTAGAAATTCCCTCTAGGAGCATACATTACAAAAACATAATATTCGCCTTCAATTTTCTCTCGCTATAGGCCTTACTGAAAATTCAAAAGAAATGCATCCATTTCTTTTTCTACTTTGTTTTGGTTCTAGTGTTAAGTTATAAACATACATAATGATTTTCAATCCAATCATCGCTTATTTCCTTTACCTCCATTAGGTCTTGAGGGAGAGCGAGTGCTATATTGGAGAGCTTATCTGCTTCTGAATTTAGCTCCCTATATATATGTTTGAAAGAGATTGTCTCAAAGGCTGCTATCTACTCTCTTATTGTTTTCAGCAAATGTTGGAGATGTGGAGCGTTAATTTGAATTTTTCCATTTGCCCAATCTATGGTCATTTTTGAATCCCCGAATAACTGCATATTTTTTAACTGTTTATCCAATGTTATCCTGAGAACTAACCAAAGTGTTTCTAATTCTGCTTTGTTGTTTGAGGCTTGTCTAGTGCAAAAGTGATCTCAAATTTTTTTCTTTAGTTGAGATATACCACTCCTCTTGCGCCCCCAAGCGATGGTTCTCCTTGGCTGGCTCCGTCAAAGTATCCCCAAGGACATGTTTTGAAGTTATTTCTGGAGCTATTATTAATCGATTTGGTTTTGATTTGGACTCCGTTTGGTGTTCCATTAATTTATGCATAAGCACAGTTTTGGTTATTTCTGCTGGAGTCCAAATGTTTTGGAATACCACCTTATTCCTTGCTTCCCAGATGGTAAATACAAAGAGAGCAGGGAGGGCTTCATGGGTACGTACCCTGTCATTGTTCCACTAGTTCTTAAATCTGTGTTTAAACAAATAGTCCTCACTTGGATTTAAATAATGATCCAGTTTGTCATTGGTTCTTACCCAAACTCTGCCTGCATAGGCACTTGAGAAGAAAATATGAATATTTGTCTCATTTTCAGATCTGCATAGCAAGCAAATTCCGGGCCCATGGAAACCTCGTTTCAACAGAACTTCTCATGTTAGCAATTTGTTACTCATTGTCATCCAAAGAGTTAAGACTGTTTTTAATGGTCGTGGGATTTCCAAATTTTTTCCCACCACAATAGCTCTGTCCCTTCCTGTTCTCTCTGTAGTGCAGCTTCATACCCAATTTTTGCGGAGTATCTTCCATATTTCTCGTTCTTAGTCCATATGAGTTTATCTTGCTCCTCGTTCACTAGATGGATAAAGCATGAACCTAATTTTGTTATATAACAATTCCATTATGCTGCTAAGCTTCCCGATAGTCCCATCTCTTGAGAGTTTTTCCAAACAGTTCCTTTGTTTGTCTGAGGTTGTTGCGATTTTGCGTCGGCCAGGGAGCATATTCTTTTTTCCGACAACCGATCTCTTAGCTGTTCTGACAGTTTATAACTTTTGTTGGACCCAAAGAAATGAATGCACAATTTATAACTTTAGCTGTTCTAACAGTTTATAACTTTCGCCTAGGGATCCTGTCCTATTCTTATACACCTTCCATTACCTATTTTCCATGCCACCTAATTCCCCACTAGAGGGAAAGCAATAACAAAGGCCTTCCATCCTATTGACCCATCCTTATGCGATTTGTCAAGTTGCCTAAACCATCCTCTATGGAGGCTTGTGGACAATATTTAGATCTCATAGCTCTTGCCCTCAGTGTATCTAGGTTTTCTACCATTCTTCATAGCGATTTTGCAGCTAACGCTTTACAAAACAGGTCAAGGTTCTTGATTCCCCATCCTCCTTTGGATTTAGGGAGAACTAGAGTGGTCCATTTTACTAATGGTATGCCTTCTATTTGTTTACTTGCTATCCACAGAAAGGATAAGCATTTTTTCTTATTTTCGTCAAGATTCCCTTTGGGATGTATGTTATTAAATCCCAATAAACTGGTATGATCTGAAGAACAACTTTGAGTAACACCAATCACCCTCCCCTAGGCAGAAAACGATTTGCCCACATGGAGATTATTGTTTCTATCTTTTTATAAATCCATAACCAATCTTGGAATGAGTAGGCATTTGGTTTTAATTGAAAGCCTAGATATTTGAATCCCTCTGAAATAGTGGTTGTTGGGATAGGGATTAGTTCCTTTTCCTGCAGCAGGATATCTTTTTGTACATTGTTGAAATCCAGCCTTGATTTTTCTAAGTTGACAGCCATACCCCTAGCCTTCTGATGGGTTTCCAGTATATTTGCTATATTTTCAAAGTTTCGATACGATCCTTCCCCCATCAGTACAACGTTGTCTACAAATAGCACATGAGTCAGCTCAACTGTATTTGAGATCTTAACCCCCTTCCATATCCTTTCCTCCCTAGCTTTTTGAATGATGCGACTAAGAGCCTCTGCTAGTAAGAGCAAGAGGAAGGGAGATAGGGGAAACCCTGTCTTAGACCCGTGGTTGGACGAATGAAATGGGAAGGTGCTCCATTTATTAGGACTGCAAAGGATGTTGACTGTATGCACCCCGATATCCATTCTACCATCTCCATTGGCATGCCTATCGATATTAAAAGTATATGAATACGAGTACAACTTACTATGTCATATGCTTTGGATAGGTCGATTTTAAGAGCAAATGTTGGTTGTTTCTCTTTTTTGATAGAGTGTATTGCCTCATGGGCCAAAGAAACAACATCATGTATTTGTCTGTTAAACAAAAACCCAAACCATTCTTCTGAAATTACTTCGCTTGAAATAGGTTTAAGTCTTTGGGCACTGATTTTATAAATCATACTACAACAACAGATAGGTCTATAATCCTCGAATGTTTCTCTTCTCTGTTTTTTTGGTATTAAAGTGATGAATGTGACATTCATCGCACCTAATATTTTCCCAGTCCTATGATATTCTCTGATCACCTTCAAAATGTCATGCTTCAACAGGTCATAAAACCCTAAAAATAAATCCAAGGTAAAACCATCTACGCATGGGCTCTTCCCTTTCTAGAATGAGTGTATTGCCTTATTAATATCTTCTTTTGTAACTTATTCTATTAAATATTTACTCATCTCTTATGTAATTAGGAGAGGGAACATATTTAGTACCTCTAAGATTTCAGAGATTGGGCATCCTATTGGGGTTGTAAATCTGTCTAGGAAATGTTTGACTACTACCCCGACTTTGTCCTGGAAGTTCTGTGTTGTTCCTCCTTTCGAGTCCTTGCTTTCTAGTATAGTGTTTATGATTTTCCTGTGTGAAGCATATCGGTGGAAGTACTTTGTGTTCTTGTCCCCTGCTGCAAACCATAGCGTTTTGCTTTTAAGGCGCCAATGTTGTTCTTCTTGTGCTAAGAGGATGCTACGTTTTCCTTATTCATTCTTCAAGACTGTAATTCTTCATTGGAGAAAGTTCCTAAAGAATTGGAGCTGTAGTGTTATTGGATCCTCTTCTTTGTTTCTCTTAGCTCGCTATGAAATAGGGATTTATGTTTTTTCCCCCAATCCTTTGAGATTCTCTTGATATTTGTTAGGTTTTCCATCATTTGATGCATGAAATAATCTAAGGTACGGTTTCCTAATGGCTTCCAATTTTCATAAACCAAGGCACGATATCCCTCATCTTCCAGCCATGCTGGGTAGAACTTGAAAGGAGAGGGAGGCTTTTGTTATGGTAAAGAGAATGATAGAGAGATGGGTCGATGGTCCGATAGTCCGCCTGTTTCAACTGTAGTTTTTAGCACCAATTGTTCTTGAAAGAAACTCTCTAATACTAAAAATCTATCTAACCTATTTGAAATTGCTTGGTCCCCACCTCTATTATTTTTCCAGGTGGGTTCCAGACGAATTGGATGGAGATCGATCAGTGTCTTCTGTTCAAATAAAGACCCGAAGAAATGGTTGAGTGCGTCCAGATGAGCATTCTTTCCCCGGAATTCTCCTATAGAGAGAGTTAAGTTCAAGTCTCCTGCTAAGACTAAGTTTGAATGATCTAGAGCTCCATTACTACTTAGGGTTTCCCAATACTTTCTTTTATCACCAAACAAACCATATACATTCAATAGGGAGAACCAGGTCCTTGTTTCTGGGTCTTCTAGCTCAATTCTTAACACTGCCTTAAAAGATGTTTTTGAATGATATATGATGTCTGGACTCTGAGATGTAAGTAGGCCCCCTGAGTGTCCATCCACATTTATTGCTTGCATCCGCCATTCTTTTAATATCCCGCTCATTACTTCCTTGGCCTTTTCCCCTTCCATCATTGTCTCTTGGAGTGCTAATATTTTTTGCTTTTTTAAGGTTATTATACATTGGAGAGTCGTTAATTTAGAGTCCCCTTTAAGGTTATTAGCATTAGGGGACCTTGTTAAGGGCCTTTTTCACTCTAAGAGCCCTACCAATAATTGATTGTTTTCCTTCTTTGATTTCTTTGACCACTTATAACTAAGCCTTGGTTATAAACGATTTACGAACTTCTAGCATTTTTTGTGTCTGACTTTGGGCTAAACCACTTGTCGAGACTAGATTCTCCTCTTTTTTGATTTGGATCTCAACTCATAAACCCTATTCACTTCAGTTGTTACCTTCTCCATTTTATTGCGTGCCCACGATGGTACCATTTGTTCCTCGGGTAAATTGTCACACTCTTCCATAGAAGCTTCTATCAAATCTACGGTTTTAATGGTATATGTCAAGGAAATAATAGAACAAGAGTTATCAGGAGTGTTATTACCTTCTGTCGATGAAGAAGCGCTGGGACCAACAGCAGTTTCATTCTTGTGCTTTTCGGCCAAATTTAGTTGAAGTTCGTCCTTACATTCGATGATAGATTTTAGATTTAGGTCCATCACCTTTTCCTTGCATCCATTGTCTGTATCCGTGCTTATTTTTCTTTCATTCGCGTGCTTTGTGGGTGTGGGAATCTCGCCGTAAGTTTTTTTGACCCACACTTTCTTGAAGGAAGGTTTCATTTGGCCACCCAGATTCACGACATAATCTTTTTGTAGATGGTCGACCTATCTGCAATTAAAAAACCTAAAAGGTAGCTTCCAATAGTTGAGCCATTGAGACCATATGCTTATATGCATTAGTATTACAATTTATTCGAACATGCCTTCTCTCATGTCCAATTCAACCAGGATACAAGCACATCTTCTATCAATCTTAGTGGCCCAATCTTCTTCCAACATTAGAAATTTTCTTATGTTATTTCCAATTGCTTCTAAGATGTGTTGTTGCCAAAAAACCATAAGAAAACCAGTCAGAATCACCCATATTTGCTGCAAATTGTGCGGTTCTCTTTTGGCGTTGAAATTTATGAGCCATTTCTTCAGAATCAACCCAGAAGGACCCCAGTTCCAGTTCTAGCTGAGCAAAAGAGTGTTGTCATCTTCCTTCTTAATATTGAAAAGGAACCATCCTCTCAGTAAGATATGGAACTTCGGTTTGTAACCTAAAACTGGGTTCCAGTTCTTGTCCATCCAATTCGATAAGGCATCTTTGCCTGTCACATTTCCACAGAACCTGCCCACTAGAGCGAAATTGTTGATGTATTTGTAACTTCGAAATGTATTCACTTGTATATTTTATGTATTGTACCTCGTTGTTCCTATCGGGAAGTATCTGTAATGTAATTGAGTCATGTCGTACCCCGATGTTCCTATCGGGAGAATCAATAATGTAAACAAGTCATGTAAAGTCAATGAGGTTAACTATCCGTAGTAAGTCGAGGAAATAGTCCCCATAATTGAGTTAATGTTAAACCTCCTTGTTGATCGGAAGACAAAGTCCCCACAATTGAGGGGCAATAGTGTTATTAGACTCTCCTAGAGAAGTCCGCCCTGGTAAGTAATTTTTAAGTGAGGCCGACATGTTGGAGTGGAAATAAAGTGAACGAAAGAATATAAATAGAGAGTGAGACTCTCTATTTAACATACACACACTCACTCACTGGGGCGCATGAGTGAGAGAAGAGAAGCTCTCTCAAGTGAGAGAGAGATAACAACTGTTGGAGATCATCTTTTTTGTATTTGGGTTTTACTATTGCCATTGGTGCTCATTCTATATCTGAGGAAGTTGCGGGTTTTTTTTCCTTTATGGTTTCGCCGAGGAAAATTCTTTGTGTCTGTTGTCTCTTGTGATTATTGCTGTGCATGTTATTCTCTCAGATAAGATCCTAGATCATATTGCTTAAATGATAAAAATCTAACATGGTATCAGAGCTAACCTAAGAAGAAGATATTGTGCAGCTGCAGAAGCTAGGGCTTCTTACTTTTTTGGTCTCTCTCCACAATCCATCAGCAAAAGAAGGCTAGGATGAACCTCCATTGAAGGGCACATCTTTCTATCGAAGCAGAATTTGATTCCGGACATTTTCAGTTTGTGCTACGAGAAATTAGGGCTTTTCACTAAAGAGGAATTTTTGAGTGAGCCCAGGCTAGGATTTCTCTCCTCATCAAAATAGAAGTTTAGAGACATAGGTTTATATTTTTGGCAGGGTAAAACTCCGGGAAAGTCAAACCCTAGTTTGACCAAGGGCCTGGAAAACCCTAAAATACTGAAACTGATAGTTTTGGTAGATTCACTATATCTCGAGATTGGAGAAGGTTCAGGTGCCAAAAATTTCACAAGTCGAAGATAAATTCTTGATTTACTTGGTGTCCATGTTTCAGACTCAGATTCACTATAGTCTAGGAGATATGATTCCTCCAAGTTAGGGTTCCAGCCTCTCCCAGGATTCATCCCTAAATAGGAACCTGGGGAGAATTGTTATATCTTGGGCTACAAAGGTCCAAATGAAATTTATCAAGATGTTCTAGAAAGGGAGCAGACTTTAATTTCTTTGGTAAAAGTTTCAGACCCTGAAGATGAACTAGTGACACATGGCAGCCTGTACAAGATCGCTCTTATGAACAGTCCTGAAATAGGTCACCTTGAGAAAACGCTCATAAGTCCCAATTGGTGAAACTAATTCTGGTAAAACCTATGGTGTTGGAAAGAGGACAGATGATGTTACCTCAGTATGAAATTTTTAGACACAGAGGAGCAGTAATTCGAAGATACTGCAGAAACAGTATCAGACATTTCTGTAGAAGAAATTGGTAAACTAGGGCTTCCTGTTCCGGGAGCTTCCCTCCACTGTTTTCAAAAAAGGAGTACATTGGACAGCTCTCCTTGAAGAGGTATATCTTTCTATCAAATCATATCTAAAAGATTCCAAGTTTTGAAAATTAGGGTTTCTCTAACAAACCCTAGATCAGTTAGCTCCGAAACCAAGACGAACACCTCAAATCGATAAGATCTAATATTTTGCTATTTACATTTGAGGTTCTCATTTCTAAATGACTAGTCACACCAACTTGATGGCAAGTTTGGTGAAACTGACAAATTCCAAGCATGGAAGTATTAGATCTAAATGTTTCTTGAAGAAAATGAATTGGACACCTACATAAGTGGAGAGGTTCCAGTTCCAAAGGGAGATGAGGCTAAAAGCCTTAACGAGAAGAACTTGGTCAAGGCTAGGAAGATCATTGTTGATTCAATCGTGGGTCACCTTATACCACAAGTGTATTCCCTAAAGACATAGAAAGAGATGTTTGATTCCTTGACCAAGATATTTGAAGGGAAGAACATAAATCAGAAGATGACTTCGAGAAACCAGTTGAAGAATGTGAAGATCCAGAATGCTGAGACCATACAGTCATACTTTACAAGGGACTCTCAAATCAAAGAACAAGAGGAGAATGTAGAAGTTGTAATAACTACTTTGAATGGCCTCCCAGGATCATGGGATTCATTCATTCGATGAATGTGTGCCAGAAGGAAGTGATTACTTTCAACAAACTCTGGGAAGAGCACACACAAGAAGAAGCTCAACTCATAATAAGAGAAGAGAAGATGGGAGCAACTGAAGATCAAGAGCTCATGTTTCAAAGAAGATCCCTCAAGCGATGAGGAATATGAAGAACTCAATTCATTAAGAACCTCTTATCCATCTTAAGCATTTGGATAAGAAATGATGAATGATGAAGCTGAAAGAAGGAGTTTACCCACGAAACAAATAAAGATAAGTATTCAATTTTCATTTCATGATATTATTTTGTTATGCATTTGTTTATGTTCAGTTGATGTATTATGCATGATAGAATTTTTGCATTAATGATAGTATACTACTAATATGCATGTGATGGGTAAGTAGCTCAGGGTGCTATACAACTCTCCATTTCTACTTATCTAGAATGAAACTTCTTTATTGACATATTGGATTAGTGCACAATCTCAATGATGTCTTGGTAGAGATGGAAGGCATCTAGAAAGTTTCTGTGAGATATGGATCAACGTTGTATTAGCTAAAATAGTTGCATGATCATATAGAATTTTCCATTATGAATATGCCTTATGAAATGTTTCTAACCATAAAAATTGATTTGACTTGTAGGAAAGATCGCGTACAATCACCTACAAGAAAAGAAGGATGAGACTTGTTATGAAGAACAGGTGACGACAGTTCAAGAAATAATCCAAGATAAAGAAGAATATGACGATACTTTCAAAGAATTCAAGAGGCCTCAGACATAGTGCAGTTATGTGACACTGTTGAGTGACATCATTGATGCAGATCCTTCCAGCTATGAAGAAGAAGCCAAGAAGAAAGGGAAGGAGAGTACCAGTTCAAGAAGAATGATGTCTAGGATGCGACATTGATACATGAAGGGAAGTCCGTAGTATCTTCCATATGGATCTACATGATCCAGCATGCAGTAGATGGCAACATCATGGGATACAAGGCAGGATTTGTAGCACAAGGCTCCTCACAGAAAGAAGGCATAGACTATGAAGAGACATTTGCAGCCAGTGGGAGTTAAGGCACATGACAGGCAAACTCATGTGTTCAAATTAAAGAAGGCATTGTACGAACTCAAAAGACACCCATGGTATAACACATACATGAGGAGCTGTATGAAGATCTTAACCTTTGCTATAAGGTTGAAGATAAAAGACTATAGAGGATAACAAGCTCACAGATGGGTGCGAGAAGAAATTTTTGAAAATGGCTCAAGATAGAGGATCTTGGTATCGAGTGACCCTAGATGGATACATAGAAGAGGAAGCTACTTGTCACTCCAGTACAGAATGTTTCAATACATAGAGTATGAAAGACAGAGGGAGTATGATGCTCCGCTTCAGAGGGAGTGACTGCAGAAGATCCGAGCTTTGACATGGTACGACAGGATGGATAGCTTACTGATGACTCTAGGCTTTACTGAGATTAAAGTGGATTCCAACCTTTTCTTCAAGGTTGAAGGTGGAGGACCAGTGATGCTCCTGTTATATGTCGATGACTTGTTCCTGACATAAAAGAGGAACTCATTAAAGTTGCAAGAAGGAGACTCTCCCTGGGACAATGGAAGTATGCAGTAGAGATCCTGAAGAGGTTCATGATGATGAACTGCAAGGCCATGACCACACCTATGGCATCGAACCTGAAGCTATTGCGTGTTGCTTCATCAGATTCGGTTGATGCCACGATGTATCGTTAGATGATTTGTTCCTTTATGTACCTGATGAATACGAGACCATATATTTTCTTTGCTATGAACACATTGAGACATGTTCACCTGATGGTTGTAAAGCATGCAGTGAGGTACCTAAAGGGTACAGTTGACTATGGGCTCAAGTATGAGGTGAACCAGAACATTAACCTGGAGGGTTATGTGGATTCGAATTGGATAGGCAGTGCCATTATAGGAAGAGCACTTCAGGATGCTACTTTAGTATGAGATCAGGTGTGATCTCTTGGTTTACCAGGATGGAGTCCTGCATGGTGCTGAGAACAGCCGAGAGAGGAGCAGTGAAGTTCTAGTATGTGATCTAGATCAAGATCTCTCGAAAGAGGTATTTCTAGCATAGTCAGTGAAGATAGGTTGTCTAAGAATAAAATCCTGGCGAAGCTCATAGGTTGCTCAGACATAAACGGTCCTGTAGGTTGTCCTCAGATGTAATCGGTCCTGGCGAAGCTCGCAGGTTATCCTTGGATGTAATCAACCTTGATGTGATTTTATGCTAGAAATGGCCAGAGTGAAGTTTGATTACTTCAGGGAGAAGCTTGGTGTTCTCCATAGGGAGCTTCCTTCCAAGGGGAAGTGGTGAGTACATGAGCCCTTCTGACACGGTGGTAGGATTGTTTCCTCCCATGGTCAGATATAAGGTTTGAGCCCTTCTGACATGGTGATAGGATTGGTTCCTTCCATGGTCAGATGTAAGTGTAGAGCCATTCTGATATGACTGTGGGATTGGCTCCCACATGATCAGATGTAAGTGTAGAGCCATTTTGATATGACTTTGGGATTGGTTCCCACATGATCAGATATAAGTGCAGATCCTTTCCCCAGAAGATAGATGGTGTGTCCTATCATGCCGATGGATGTAAGTGCAGAGCCTTTCCCTGGATGATAGATGGTGTGTCCTATCATGCCCATGGATGTAAGTGCAGAGCCTTTCCTCGGATGATAGATGGTGTGTCCTATCATGATGACGGATGTAAGTGCAGAGCCTTTCTCTAGATGTTATATGATGTGTCCTACCATGCCAGTAGATATAATTGCTGATCCCTTCCTTGGATAGTAGATGGTGTGTCCTATTACGCCAGAGGATGTAAGTGCCGAGCTTTTCTGACTGCGTCAGATATAAGTGCTGATCTTTTTTTATTGGGTCATATATAAGTGTTGTGCCTTTCTCTAGATAGTAGATGGTGTGTCTTGCTATGCTAGTAGATGTAAGTGTTGAGCCTTTCCTTGGATGATATATGGTGTGTCCTATCATGCCAGTGGATGTGAGTGCCAGGCCTTTCTGACATGGTGGTGGATGTGTTCCTCCCATGGTCAAATGTGAGTGCTAAGCGTGCCTTTCTGACATGATGGTGGATGTGTTCCTCTCATGGTCAGATGTAAGTGTTGGGCAGGCCTTTCTGATTGGGTCAGATATAAGTGTTGAAGAAGATGAAGACCTACCTAGAGGTTAGGCCTACAACCAACATGAAAAAGGGCTGGCTCTGTAGAACTTCCTATGACGAGAAGAATTGAGAGATAGCACCAATTGGTCGAGATGGTAGAAGCAGTGATGATGATGATGATGATCCAGTGATGATCCAGCTTTGATGATGATCCAGTGATGATCCAGCTTTGATGATGATCCAGTGATGATCTAGATTTGATGATGATCCAGTGATGATCCAGACTTGATGTTGATCCAGTGATGATGATTCGATGATCTAGACTTGATGTCGATCCAGTGATGATTATCTGATGATCCAGGCTTGATGTTGATCCAGAGAAGAAGACTTGTGCTAATGAATTGTGTCAAGAGAATACCTTCCTAGTTAAGAGGGATTGTTGATGTATTTGTAACTTTGGAATGTATTCACTTGTATATTTTATGTATTGTACCTCGATGTTCCTATCGGGAAGTATCTGTAATGTAATTGAGTCATGTCATACCCCGATTCTTTTATTGGGAGAATCATTAATGTAAAAAAGTAATGTAAAGTCAATGAGGTTAACCCTCTGTTGTAAGTCAGGGAAATAGTCCCCACAATTGAGTTAATGTTAACCCTCCTTGTTGATCGGAGGGAAAATTCCCCATAGTTGAGGGGCACTAGGGTTATTAGACTCTCCTAGAGAAGTCGGCCCTGGTAAGTAATTGTTAAGTGAGGACTACATGTTGGAGTGGAAATAAAGTGACCGAAATAATATAAATAGAGAGTGAGACTCTCTATTTAACATACACACACTCACTCACTGGGGTGCATGAGTGAGAGAGGAGAAGCTCTCTCAAGTGACAGAGAGAGAACAACTGTTGGAGATCATCTTTTCTGTCTTTGGGTTTTACTGTTGCCATTGGTGCTCATTCTATCTCTAAGGAAGATGCGGGTTTTTTTTCCTTTATGGTTTCCTCGAGGAAAATTCTTTGTGTCTCTTGTCTCTTATGATTATTGCTGTGCATGTTATTCTCTCAGATAAGATCCTAGATCATATTGCTTAAATGATAAAAATCTAACTGAAATTTAGATAAGACGAGATTTATGTGAGTTGGATGTCTCTACCCACTAGTAATTCTGGATACCCTTGTTTTGGTTTCATCCCTCTTGATTTCTTCGGCTGACGAGGTGATTGTTTTTCTGCAGAGAGAGTGCCATCATTGTCTGAGGAGGATTTATGACCAGCATGCGAGCATGATGGCGCTCCTTGGGCTCGCAAACGTGACATCTTATTTGTGCCTGGGTTGATGTCATGTTTACCCGTTCAGAGATCCACATTCGTGCTGAAGATTGGCCCAAGTACGGGATCCTCCTTATATTATACTAAGTCATCGTACATTGTGATTAGTCTGTTGAAGGTGGTCATTTCCAAAGGTAAGATCCACTAGTAAGAAAGATTACGACCTTCTCCAAAATTTTAAGAACGCCGAACCTTCGCTCCTCTTCTGAAAACCGCAAAGCTACATCATGCCCCCTTTTCAAAATAAATATTCTTGTGTGTGTGTGTGTGTGTGTGTACATCATGCACAATGGTAACTTAAGCAAATGCATCATCTATACATCTTTACCAACAAAATTACAATAATTCAACACTCGTTGATCATCACACCAATATTATCATAAATGAATTAGACAAGTTTCCTAAAGACGGTAGGAACAATGTAAGAAATAACAATGGCACATATAATCCCCAACTAGGATTCTCAACTAACTCTCAATCATCCTTCCTTTCTAACCTACTTCCATGTTCTACATCCTATCATTTCCTTTGTTGCAACATACTAAAGAATTGACTATAACAACCTAACTCCATATATAACTTGTAGGCGAAAGCATCAACTATGTTGATTGACCTTCTCAACAATCAACTAGTAGTTGCCCTCACATTGTCTAGGGAAGCATGGATTAACATGACCCACCCACAACTCTAGGTTTCAGAGTATACATGGTGGTTAGTATCTCTACCCCTCCTTGTAAAACTAAAGTTCATACCCTATGATTCACCATATTTTCCTAATGTTGTTGTTCTTAGAGATATGCCATCAAATAACTAGTTTGGGCATTAGTGCTTCCTGTTAAATCTGCACTTTCCCACATATCATATCAACATTTGGAAACAATAATTAAATCATGAAATATGCTTATTATCATACCATTATTCTAGAATTTTGATGTCCACGACATTAGTGTTACTTCAATACTACAATTAATTGGCTATCTATTAGCCCATTAACATGTAGGTTAACATACCAAAACACATAATCATGCATAACCATATAATCCTTTCCAAGATATTAAAAATGTGACAAAGTGTCAGTTAATGTAAACAAGTATGTTGATTTTTTTTCAATGTGGTTCACAACCCCATAGGAGCTCCTACATCAATGGGAATAATTCTCAAGGGGCCACTTGAAGGGGGCTCACCCTATCGGTTCTGATTATGAATCCTAACCTAGTGGGGACATCAAGTGAGGCCCTTATATATCTATGGATATCCTTATGGGGATTTGACCTCGAGACCTTCTGCTTAGAACTCATAGCTCTCAACCTCTTGAGCTAACCCATTGGGATAAACGAGTATGTTGATTTACCATGTGGTTCGTACCATTTATAGATTCATGATATAGATTGAAGTGGTATCCATGTTCCAAAACATCCCTTAAATTTGCATGCTTAAAGGAAATCATATAAATTCCATACCTAGTAACATAAACAATAAAACTCATACATAAATTCCACATATAGGTAGGTCCACATGTCGACATGATAATAGTTCTATCAATATAGCTGAGTTCAATGGATAATAAGCAAATAAATAACAAGCCATGCCATAATGTAGTTTAGCTATCAAAGTCAAAATATAGGATGTTACAAATACTTCTCCTCCAAGGCAACTTGTCCTCCCAAGCAAGAAACCACCCTCCATGTCTTAGTTACATGAATAAGTCATCAAGCTTCATATGTATATAATGTTGAAAGGACAACTCCAATGTGTATGCCCATCATGATGCAGCCAAAGGTCATCCATACACCATGCACCCCACATCACATGAAGCACCCCCAAGCATGGTGTAAAAACTTTTAAATTAACCACAAATGCTAACAAGGAGGTAATGTCCATATGTATATATTACGGAGCCCATCCCACCCCCATGTTCTTCTCAAGGCCTACCAAAATTTTGTTTTTCAATTCATGGTCTAGTGGTAGCTAAGGTGTTGACACGATAATCACCCAAGTTCAAATTGAGTGAACTTAAAATTAGCCCAACTATGTAAATGTGTTTCTCTAGTTTAGTATCCCCCATGTCAGGTTTTCTATTGCCCAATGAGTTTGGGACTATTAGTGAGGAGGGAGGAGTTTCACACCCTTGGTCAAGGTTTAAATCTCATTAACTTCAATATTTATCTTAATCAAACCCCATTCCCATGAATAATTTTGGCACTTAAGGTAGACATGGGGTCCCCTAGACGTAGGTGTTGAATGTATGGCATCGAGAGGACATGCCCAAGCCACCCCATGTTTTCCTTGAGACTTGCAAAAAAATCACTCATCGTGATGTGGTCTAGTGGTTAAAATGGGGTGTTGGCATGACAATGACAATGTTTGAATCCAATGATCCTAAAGCCCCAAAATATGTATGAGTTAATCAAGTTTTCCTATGCGTACAATAAATAGAGTTTACAACAACCCAAAGGGATTGGGACTATTACTGGGGATTGAGGAGTTTAAAAACTAGTATGGTTAAGGTTCAAATTGCATAGACTTCACCCAATACCATGATTAGGTTCTATTCTCATGGTTCACTCTAGTACTGAAGGTAGCCATGGGGACACACAAAGGTACAGTTTGAACTTTTGACATTGATAGGTCATGACCCACATGCACATAACATTGACCCAAGCACACCCCCATGTTCTCTCTAAGCCTTACATTTTCCATCAAAAGTTATAGTTCCACCTGATTGATGGGAACTTTGTGTTTAGGGGATTTATCCCATTTTAAGAAGACTAATATTGCAGAATTTTCAAAAAAATAAGTGGATCAAGGTAGAAATTTTCCTCATTGGAAAGGTTGAGTTTGTCCACTTATCAACTCACTTTGGGACCGATGGCCCACATGTGTGTGTGCACACATATGTATTGAGGTGCATGTGTCATGTGTGTGTGCACACATATGTATTGAGGTGCATGTGTCATGTGTGTAACCCTAATGAACAAGCGTGAATCCATCTTACACTAGATATATTAAGTACCGATAGGGATAAAAATGAGATCAAAGAACAAACTTATAGCTTCTTAAAAAGATTTGGGAGGGTATGTTTAGGATGGATATACCCTAGTTTCTTTTATTTATTATGTTTATTAATATTTATTATTATCATTGTGGTCTTTTTTGTTTAATTTATTAGTATTACAGAAGTGGCACATCTACCTGGGTTGTAGATTCACCTCGCTACTCTCGATGCAATTACATTGAAAAAATTTAAGTTTGTAAAAGTGATTTTCTTTTTAAAATTTTGACATTAGTATTAATAAATATATATAATAATAAAATAGCCCAATGTAAATTCGTCTTAACACTAGTCTTTTAAGAACCAAGCAGAATAAAAAAGAATCTATGCACAAACGTATCAATTCCTATTGTTGCTTAAAAGATGGATCTATGTTGGTACAAATTGGGGTTAAGCTTGATATATGTTGCTACAAACTCAATCCCAACCCTGTGTTTTCCTTTTGCTACAAGGGATGTGCAAGGAGCCCCTTCTGTAACTAAGAATTTATCCGTGCATGCTCTTCAAACACCACTGTATAATGTTGCATAATGCACAAACATTGGTGACTAGAGTTTATCACAAAATGCAATAAGGAAAGAAACGCAAGAAACATTCATGAATTGGTCTACTCATTCTCATTATTCATAACATAATATCTACAAGTACAATAACAATACACCCAAGTGTTGTTATTGGCCTCTAAAACATCTCTAATATCTGTCATCAACCTCAAAACTCACGTTGAATTAGTGTTCTTCCTTCCTTCAAGCCTTCTTTCTCTATTATGGTTCTTCTCATCCTTTACCAACCTACTTATGGCCACTAGCTAACATATGACTACTAACTAACCAACTCGATTTGCTTTGAGGGCATCACATTTATATTTTGCTTGACTAACCCCTAATATACATGTATCACAATGGGTTCTAACCATATCGCCCATGTTGCAACAATGTCCATGTGTGTTCGCTTCATCTTCCACTTATTCCCTTACTTGCCAAGTTTTCCCTTGCACATTCTTGTTCCATGTGCACAACATGTTTATGCACAAATCGTCCTCTACACCTAGTCAACTTCATTACACACCCAACACTATTATGCCTTGGTTCTCCTATGACATTTGCTTGTGTCTACACATCTCTTTCTTATATTCCAAACCACACCAACCATTTCATCTAAAATTTGGATGATATTTCATCATGTGCATACCATTTCTCACGTTCCATTCTCACAAGACTTTCATTGACACCTCATGGTAGCCATGCAAGCACTTTGAGGTAGAGATGATTGTATGGTACTATGAGCGTATAAATTTCAAGAACCAAGTAATTAATCCAACTTCCAAAAATTTCAACTGAACCATGAATTTTCTCATATGTATTCCCTATGACCTTTTAGCGTTAAGGATAATTTGGAATATTAAATTACAACAACAATATTTAACTTATCTTCAGCTCAATTTCAAGTGGAATCATAAGGGAATAAATACCATATGAGTGTACTTCAATATCAAAATGCTACAACCCTTAGGGCACACTTTTCCAAACATATGATAGATTTTAAATGGCTTATTACAACATATTATAACAATAGAAAATTGGTGTCAATTTCTGGTAGAGCAAACAATCAAGACGGGTTTTGTTTTGCATGGCAGCCCGAGATAAAAACCTGCTGCTCCTGGTAGGCAATATCTAAATCCAACCATGCTAAGGGTTGGTGCGGCTCAAGCCGGGTGCGATCCTCGGGTGATTTTGATGGCTTAGATATCCTTGAGTTGTGGTTTCTCAGACCAAAGGCTGGCCTAACATGTCAAAGGGCACTGCAAAAATCAATAAAAAAAATTGGCTCCTTTATCTTTAAGATATGTCTTAAAACATTTAACTATAGTTATATGTTATGTATCAACATGAAAAACAAGTGTCAAAATCTACCCAATCAACAAGACATAAAAAAGCTGAAAATCAAGTCTACAAGTAAATAGTATTTGGAGGAGTTGGTAGCTAAGGTTTTCTATGGTTTCATTAGCTAGGTTTTGGAGAGTTTGACTTGCACCGTTGTTGTGATCACGATATATATATATATATGTGTGTGTGTGTGTGTGTAACACACACACACACACACACACACACACACACACACACACACACATATATATGCACACACATATATCTATGTATGTATATATGTATGTATATGTATATACATGTATATTATATATACATGTATATACATATACATACATACATATGTGTGTGCGTGTGTATATATATATATATATACATATATATATTGTGATCACAACAACGATACAAGTGAAACACTCCAAAACATAGCTACACACACACACACACACACACACACACACACACATATATATATATATATATATATA